>JAQHUG010000383.1:1027412-1040299 GCA_028555095.1 Dicrostonyx torquatus | reverse complement strand
GAAATACCTTTCAAAAAACAGCAGCAAGTTTGATGGCAGGATTGCAGGTAGAATTCTCAGAGAAATATAAAATACGTTTTAAAATTTGTGCCTTTTTGTGAAAATATGGTGGAAACCTTAGATATCGCAAGGGACCAGTTGGCCTCGAGATGCCCTCTTATCTCTGATCAAGACAAGTTGGATCCTGGGCCAACGGGATTGAAGATAAGGTCTCATGAAATGCTATCCTCTGAGCTAGGAATCTGTTTGGTTTGAAATTAATCACACGGTCTCACCTTCAAAATCTAATGGAAGCTATTATTGAAGATTATTAAAATATGGTTCTTGCCTGCTGACACATTTAAGGTATAAAAAACAGTTGATTGTATTAATGAGGAAACTTTAATATATGCATGTAAGTCAGCCAAAATATTGAAGGGATGACCTAGAAACAGCTGAACCTTAAAAAGCCCTTGTTTCTACTCCTCCCAAAGGTGTTTTGAATTAGCGTTTACCATGATTCAACAAACACCATCAAAGGATATCATAGCAAATTTATGGCAGAAGATGCACAGATGTTTATTAACTGTGGACACACTTAGTGATTTGTAACAAGGCTTTAAAGCAAAAGTAGATGACACATCATTTTATACTATTAATGTGATTCTTATAAAATATCATTTAATTATTGTTTCTGAATCAATAATTCCTCTCACATATGAATAAAGAAATACAGAGACCTAAAAAATCAGTTTTCCTTGTCGTACAATATTTTTCTTTCCAAATAATATCTCTGTTTTGATCAGTCTGCTTACAAACTTATATCACATCATGATTAGTCATAGAGAAAGCTAACGCTAATTCTTTAATAACATTGGCTGTATGATAAAGGAAATATCTTGTAAAATCGAAAAACTTTAATAATTATATTTTCTTTATACATATTATGTGACTATTAAAACTAAGCATTGTAAAAGAACTACACCAGATAGCCTAGCTTAACATATTAAATAAATGTGCTGACATTTATCTTTTGAGTTAATTAAAATTTAACATTTATACATGATCCACAACAATGAAACATGCTTATTTCAATACCTTTGTGGTTTTATTTAAAATTTCATAAGGTGAATTTGAACTTAGAATCTTCTATTTAGAATTTAAAATTTGATGCTTCATGCAAAGAGAACATTTGGTTAAATTTGTATTTCCATGGTTGTGCTCTACCTGATTGGATATGTCTTTTTAGAGTAAATGGAAGACTTTAGCAGAAAGCATTTTCTTTACAAAATCATTTCAAGACATTAAAAAAGATCATATATGGGGTGGAGGAGATCTGAGTTTAACTTCCTGATTTTCAACATTTAGTCATTTAAGTAAATGGACATTGGAAACATGAAGGAAACGTCTACCTGGATTACAGGGTGCATGTAATAGTTATTCATAGGCCATGAAGTGAATAAATAATTGAGAGTCTATAGGGAAAATAATATTTAAGATACTCATTGCATATATCTGATGTGAGAGTCCCTTCTGTGTGCTGTGAATACCATTGGTGAATAAAGAAACTGCCTGGCCCCTTGATAGGGAAGAACTTAGGTAGGCGGGGAAAACTAAACTGAATGCTGGGAGAAAGAAGGGCAGAGTCAAAAAGGCGCCATGTAGCCCTGCCGGAGACAGACATGGGAACTTTAGCTGATAAGGCACAGCCATGTGGTGATACCCAGGTTAATGGAGATGGGTTAAATTAATATGTAAGAGTTAGCTAATAAGAAGTTAGAGCTAATGGGCTAGGCAGTGATTTAATTAATATAGTTTCTATATGATTATTTTGGGGTTAAGTGGCTGGGAACCAACAAGCCGCCCTTTCTTACAACATATATTATTATAAAACAATTATTCTAAAAGAGTAAAAACATAATTGACATTATTTTAATTAAAGGAATAATGTCTTATTTTTTATACATGGCTAGAGAATTTTCTTAAAATCTATTTACATTGTCACCATTACTCCATCCATAACTTTAAAGCTTTGCTCTCAAATTGAATTGAAAATGTCTACAATTCAATGTTCCTTAAAATTCAGTAAGGTACCTTGAAAAATGACTTAGTGCTCTCAAATCTTAGAAGACTGATAACATACTTTTATATTTTAAAACAGAAGTTTTAAGACTACTCTAGCGTGCTATGAACTTGTAGAAAAAAGAAATTACAGTATTATAGTTGTCTTTAAACTAAACTTTTTTGCTTTGATGCTTTTCTCCTGATGCTAGCATAAATCTGCAAGAAAGGAAGCAAGAAGGAAGAAAAGAAGAAGAAAAAAGAAAAAGAAGGGGAGGGGAAAGAAGAAGAAAGAAAAGGAGAGAGGGGAAGAAAATGACATGGAAATAAATGGTCATTGTGCATGCTATGAAAAACAAACCATTAATAGAATAAATATTCAAAGAAGACCAGTACTTTAAACTTCAGATTTTAGTTTTATGTGTACGGGTGTTTTGCCTGCATGTATGTTGGTATACCACATGTGTATAGTATGTGCACAGGCCAGAGAGTCTTAGATGACCTGGGACTAGAGCTACGAAAGATTGAGAGCTGCCATACGGATGCTGGGAACCAATCCAGGATTCTCTGGTAGAGCATCACATGCTTTTAAGTGCTGACCCAACCCTGGGGATTGATATTTTACAGATGAATGTCAGGAGAGAAATATTTTAACAGATAATTTCAATAGTTCATTTTCTTTGTCAACATGGTTGGATTTAGAAAGACCTACTTTTGAGGCACACCTTGGGATATTTGTGGCACATTTTTTTCCATGGAGAATTGACTTGGAATATCTACTATAGATGTTGGGAGAATTATCCCATTCTCTGCGGTCAAGGACTGAATAAAAGTGAAGGAGAAATCTCGTTGAGCACCACCATTCCCTTTCCTTTGCTTCCTTATCCACTAAGATGTGAGCAAACAGTCTCAGAACTCTTGTCACCATGCTTTTGCAAACATGTTGGACTCCATTCCAGGGGCTTTTATCTTTTCCTGGGTATCATGCACAGTGAGAAGAAAAGAAACCAGTATTATCACTATTATGATATATTAATTGATGCATTGTGAGTAATAGACCATGAGAAAATGTAAGATTACTCTTTCTTTTTCATATGTGGTGGGTGTCAGGATGCACTGGGATTCTCATACATGGGCATGAATGATTGTTTAAAGAGAATGAAGTCAGTAGAAAAGCCGTTCTCTCTTAATGGTGGGAGTTGTATCACAGGTGTTTGTTTCTGTATTCAAAACAGCATCTTTCTATAGACGTATGATCAAGAAGAAAGGTGTTATAGATAGAGGCCACAGGATAGAAAGGCCAGGAATTACTCTATATCATGTAGTTCAATTTCCTCATCATTCCCCCCCCTTACTGTGGAAAATAAAATAAAAACACTATTCTATGGCAATAACCAGCCACAGGACATTATTTTCTGTGAAATAAGCCAGGTGAACATGTAAAAAAATATATAAAATATATAATGTCATTGATGTGTAGTATATAAAATGTTGAAGTCCTCAAATTGAGAGTAGAATAATTACCAGAGGCTGGGGAAAGTAGAAAGAAGGCATAAGAGCAATCAATATCGATCAATGTGTACCCATAGTATGATGAGATTTCTGTTATGTTAGTGACCAACACAGTGACTATTGATAACTGATGAGCTGCAGTACTTCAAAATGTTAAAACGTTATCTCCAAATGCAAATAATGAAATCTGAGAAACATATACATTTAATTTATATATTACACAATGGCTATGCCAAAGCATAATGTAGCTGAGTATGATCAAGCATGTCTTTACAATAATCTCAACACTTCAGAGACAAAGAGAAGATGATTTCTGTGAGTTCAAGACCAGCTTGGTCTAGAGGGCAACTTTCAGGTTGGTCAGAGCTATTCAGTGAGTCTCTGTCTCAAAAACAAGACAACACAAAAGCAAAACATATAGTATAACTTCAATAGAAAATGCATTGTTATTTATCAGACAAAATAAGTTTAATAAAGTCATAAACATCTTGTTAGAAGATTCACAAAAATGCGAAGTGAAAGTGAACACGACAAGATGTCACTGCAAAGTGCATGAACCTCTGGCTCTTGCCCTCTTCCCAGCCCCTCCCCAGTGATGTTGCCTGAGCCTTAGGTGCTAGAGTATTCTGTAGAGGCCATGGATTTGAAATAGAGTGGGGGTGGGTATAAGGAAGCCTTTGAAAGGACAGGGAAGGGATAAATGCTGTAACTAAATTAACACCCTCATAAACAAACAATAACAAAAATGTAAACTAGACTTTTTAAAATAAAGTGTTCTGTTTAAAATGTAACTCAACTAATTTGTAAATTTATTATTTCAAAACTATTGGCCACCTAGTAAGGGTCTAGGATCTAGTAAGGATCCACCTAGTAAGGGTCTTTAAGCAAATATTTGACTTTTCAGTTTGCTCAATAAATTCCCCTTTGATTGCCATTTTGGAGATTTCCAGTTGCTTAATCATGCAAGCGAAATTTTCAGTTGTTTGCTGCTATAATCATCCTGATTTACTTTTAGAAACGTAAAATTCCCCAGCCAAAAGTTATCCAGAAACCAACTTAAAAAGCAATGCAAAATCTACAAACCTAAGTCTAAGATCAAAAAAATATCATGCTACCTGAAACACTACAGAGGGTGAATATCTCTGGACATTTTACATTCTTAACCACAAAATCAATATTCCTGTTTGAAATAAATTTGCATTTTCTTCTGATTTTGCTTGCTCACTAGTAATTCTTTTTATACTAACTCTTCTGATGACTATTACGGTAGTCGTTACATTGCTTTCCTCTTCGTGTGTGTGTGTGTGTGTGTGTGTGTGTGTGTGTTCTTCAAGAACTGATGTTTGAACCATTTTCTTTCATGTATTTTTCAGCATCCTTCCAATGATTCACATATTTTGGTATGATTTCATTGATGTTGATAAGTCAGGCATTGTGCTTTGCCCCTTTTAATTGTTTTCATTAAAGGAAAGTGTTCAATAAAATTTTGTTATGGAACTGATGTGAATAATTGATGAGGTTTTACATGCTCAGTACTCAAATTTATTTATCTTTTCTTCCTGTCTCCATTCACCAGAAGACAATGATAACAACTACGCTGGCTTCTATAGGCACAGATTTTTCAGAATGTTTGAGTCTAGTGAAAACAGTCAGCATGTTATTTTCTGTGTATGAATTCTTTTATTCAAGTATATTCTTGAGTTATTTTTAATTTGTTCATTGTTTTAATGTATTATTTAATTTTACATTTTAGATAATATTAGAAGTAAAATGACATCTATTCCCCCATTCTACTATGATGAGCTATTAGAGCTTTGTGTTATTATAAATTTGCTTTAAATACTTTTGTTTATGAATTTGAATGGGCATATGTAATCAATTCCTTAAACAGAAGCCAAGAAAAATATCTGTCAAAGGTGACCTGTTTAACTCTTAGTGATACATACCAGTTATTTAACAGAGTTTTTCTCAATTCATAACTCTATCAATAATGCAAGAACATTCTGCTTGATATCTATCTTCTCCAACATTTAATAATGTCTATCATTAGGCAAATATTAAAGTTATTTGATGGCTACACATTTCAGTTTGTTTTAATTCATGATTCTGTGATTATTGTTGAAGTAGGTTATGTTTCAATCAGCTTACCTTGCAATAAATATCACCTCAGTTGTTTTGGACTGCTTTTCTATTTGATATTTTTTTATTATACTTATCCTACATAGAATACTAGCATGAGTCATTTGCCATACCTTGTATTGCAATATCTATGGCTTGCCTTCTTACTCTCTTTTTTTCCCCTACCATTTGATGAACTACAATATTTAATTCCTATGGCACTCATTATTTTTTTTTCTATATGGCAAGTGGTATGGCCTGTGAAAAAAACTTTTGCTGTTTGTAGAGAAAATGAAGTTCTTAAGTTCTTCTCTACCTTCATTGGTTATGAAACTGCTTTAATTTTAAAATTAGGTATGTAATCCATTTTTAATTCCTATTTTCATAATGAAATATGAGTAATCAAGTGTGTTTGCCTTTTTTATCAGGGAATTTGTTGATTAACCACACTAATTGTAACAAACATACTTTCCCTATTGAATTGAAGTGAGTTATATTACTAATAATCAATCAAGTAATTATGCTTGTATAGGTGTATTTATGGACCATATCCTTGAATTCATTAGTGTAGTCTATGAACTAGTAGTGTCCCACAAACCTCTTCAAGGAATCTATGTGATAATAGTACTGGGTGAGCTCATTTGTATCTGTAATTTAAAAAGGTTGGGCTAACTGAAGTAGGAAATAGGACAGTGAAAATCAGAGGCTGGGGAAAGAGACAAAATGATGAACAGACACAGTGTCTCCATTGGAGAGGAAGAATAAACGTTAAAGTTCTGCGTTTGTATAAAATAGTGAAAATAATAAATAAAACTGCATTGCTTTGTCTATTTTGTAGCTACATATTTTTCTTATTATGTTTGGTGACTCTGGGTCTTAGGTAAATATTTGAGCAAGTGTTACCTATTCAGGTTTTGTGCTTGAAACCTGGTCTCTATGTCTTATGGTGTTACTTGTTTTAATCGGCATATTTGATTCCAGTGGGCCTTTGATTTCTTCTCTCGTAAAGAAGAGACTTTCCGAGACTCAGCTACCCCACTGTGTTTCTGTGAGACTCATGCCCACCACGCCAAAGAGATTTCCCTTTGATGTCATCTCTCTCTACAGCTAGAAACTCTCGTACCCTTAGTGTGGAAGGTGTGTTTCTTTGGGCCACTACTCTGGGTGGGAATCCCAACTTATCAGCCCTTACTGATAGTGCTGGGCCCAGGAGGTATTTTCAGAGTTCCTGCCTGGACCTGGCACAGAGAAAAGTGATTCAGGCTGTCTACCATTTTTTTAATATGTGGTCCAGAATGCTGTGTCTTCTACTTTGGCACTGCTGTTTGAAGATATAGGGGTGAGTCATCTATAAGGCGTCTTGTGTCCAATGTCTTAGGTTTTCAAATGTTCTCTTTGCTCATTTAACTTTTAGGCTTCTCCCATAGTTACATCTTATGTTGCTTCCAGAATGTACAACTGTTCTAACTTAAGAAGGACAAAGAGTAAATCTGTTCCATCTCACCTTAACCAGAGTTATGAAAAGTCATTTTTGTGATTACTATTTATTGCGCAATACTCAACAGTGGATTGTACATTTTCCCTCCACCCTGTTCTAGAGCAAATTGTTGATTTGCTGTGACTCAGCCACAATAAAGGAATAATTTCCCTTCAAAATACAATTTAAATATTCTAATTGGGTTGTGTTTGCTGGTGTGCAAAGCAATTCCTTTTTACATTGGACATTTCGATAAAATTGCAACTGTGCTTCTTGGATGGAAGTGAACTGTGTTTATGCCTGGGGAGGTGACCGGATAGATGAAGCGGTTGCTGCACAAGCAGGCAGACCTGAGATCAGATCGGCTGCACCCACATACGTGGTGTTTGAAGCAGTGCATGTGGGCAGACTTGGAACTGCAGCGGTGCACATAAGCATGGTTCTTCTCTCACACTCGTTGGTCAGTATCGAGCTAAAATCACACGCTCCAGCCTCACTGACAAATGACCTGTCTCAGGAATTGAGGGAGAGATTAATAGAGGGGAACATGTTATGTTGACCTCTGGCCTCGACATCCACAGTCACAGGTGCACAAACACCAACGTATACCTATGTGCACGTACACACCGATTTCCCCCCAAAATAATAAACTACATTAATATAACATAGAAACAATACTGGTTTATATACTTGTAGCAAAAATTCATCAGCACCAACTGTATACAGATGAAGCTCATTATTATTATTATTATTATTATTATTATTATTATTATTATTATTAATGTCTTTAATTTTGAAATAATAGCATTTTTAAAAATATTCTTTCTTTACCTTTTTTCCTTATAACCCTTTCCAGTTACTCTCTTTATTCTTTCTCAAATTCATGACCTACTTTCCTTTCTTTTATAAATATATAAAAAATACATCTATCTATATGTCTGTCTGTCTATCTATATCTATCTATCTATCTATCTATCTATCTATCTATCTATCTATCTATCTATCTATCTATCTATCCACACACACACAAATGTATTTCCAAAAAGAAAACGACCTGCTCATTCTGTTTTAAGTTACCTGTATACATATGTTCTCAGGACGTTTCAAATATATTATTTTTGTTATGAAGAAATTTTCTCCTTGAAAAGAATAAATACATATTTCCATTGTAATATACTTGGAAAGAATAAGTATGGATTCTCTATTGCTTTATGTAAAGCAAATGATCTCACCAATCTTTGATGTAAGCATTCACTAATCACCTTAGAAATTCAATTTTCTAAGTGCTGTTTACTAATACCGAATAAGATATATGTTTGGGTGCCAGAGAGACGATGAGTTTGTTAAAGATGGCATTGTTAGGGCACTTTTCCAGCTTTTTTTGACCTTTGTGCTAATGTTGCAACATTATTTCATTACAAGTCATGCTTTTTTTTTTCTTGTCTATCTTTAAAGCTATCTTGGAAAATAAGGCTCCGTCGCCCTCTGACGTCTGTGACAAGAGCAAAGGTCTAGCATATCTTTTAGGAATATGACAATACTCTTTCCCTGTCTCTCCCAGATTTTTCTTTCATTCTTGCCAGCCCCATTAGAGATCAACGGGTTCCCTTGATGAGAAGAGCTGATGACATCAGCATTTCTGCATTCTGCTGCTGTATCCTCTGTCAGAGAAGCCAGCAAAGCGTCTGGCTACTTTCCTGGAGGAAGGTGAAATACAGAATCTTTCAAATCATTGCATCCACGTTTCTTTCTGCCGAGGGGACTAGAATCCTAGATGCAAACTCATTGCTTGAATACGATAATAAATTATCACAAAAGACTGGACTATGGAGAAATAATTCTTGACCTGGATAGGGTCAAAGTCAGTGCAGCAGAGATGGGGATTGAAAGCATATATGTAACAAACAAATCATCATAGGTTGATGGCGTGTTGCTGACCCATCAGTATCTTCAAATTCAATGAGGACAACGAGGTACAAATAAATGTTTTTCTGTTGTTTTCTGTACAAAGGCATATAAGTTCATATTTCATCATTTACAATGCATGGAGACATAGTAATGAGGACTGACAGTACAAGATAATGGTAAACAAGCTGTAACAATAATGGTGAGGTAAATATAAAAGTAAGATGGAATGAGATGACCCTTGCTCCCTCTACATCAGTCAATGTCACGGTTAGACTATAGGTATTGCAAGCGACCAGATTAGATACTTACTTTCATGTTACAAATACCATTGATGGCCTTTGTAATAATAAGACTATTTCTTTGAGAGCACACCAGTGACAAAGATCACAGATAAAGTAAATAGTATGTGCAGACTTTGGGGAATATCGGTGAATATTTTTGTAAATGCTTGAATATGGAACAGTTGATAAATATACTTGCATAAATGACTTTTTAATAAGAAGCTATAAAATTTATGTTATCTAGCCAAGAAAGAATATTCTTTTACTTCTACAATAGCCCAAGTGAATATGTTTCTGTTACATACAAGGTATGTTGAGGTGTATGATTGCATGATTCTACCAGTTAGTTACATTTCATGGTCTGCATGTACAAAGTAAACAAAAAGCGTTTCTTGTTGGAACAAAATCAATGCACAACTAAACAAATGACCTCAAAGAAATATGTTTACCATCACAAATACTATATTAAATATGATGTTAGGGCCTCCATTTTCTAGGGATGATTCAACTTTTCCTAAGCTGGACATAAGGTATTTATTATTTATCTCTGTGTAAATGTCACAGCAGCACGGGAGTCTTATTTTACAGCATTTTCTCAATATAAAATACTCTAATTCTGCATGTTGGAAATTGGATTGCATTCTGTATGGTGTGTGTTCCACAGTCTCCCAGAGTATGTTACAGAGGCATGCTTCTCATTCCTGCCATCCAGCCACTTATTACTGTAAAAACCTGAAGAAAGCAGTTTGTGGAGTTACATAAATAGGAGATACATAATTTTTATATGTGCTACAAACAATGGTGGTGAAATGGCGAGGAAAGAGTGTGCTGAAGAGAAAAAGGAAGTTTCTTATCTCAAGCTTGCATAGACAAGGATTACTCAGGGCCAGATAATCAATCACACACAACTTTTACTGAGTTGGATTCTCAGGTCCTTGTCCAAAGAGTCAAAATGAAATTCACTGACCATAAGAAGAATGAGCTAAAAAAGAAATTACTATAGAGAGAAAGCTTAGAGAAACTGTATTTAAGGATTATAGAAAGAGACTAGAGCTAGGACTGGCAAGATGCTCTTGGGTAAAGACAATTGCTTCAGACCCTGACAAAGTGATCTTTATTCCTGAGTTCTACACTATGAAGGACAAGAACTGAGGTTTGTAAGTTGTGTGCTGGCCTCAGCAAGCAAGCACGTTACACACACAAACACACAGGCATGCATGCACGCACACACGCACACACACACACACACACACACACACACACTCACTAAAATATTAAAAAGAAACAGAAAGCAGAGCAAACCCCAGAGCAGACCTATGGAAGGTATGTAAGAAAAATGAGACTACAAGATAACTGAAGAGAATGGTCACTGAGCTGTTTGCCTAAGGATCTTCACAGGACAAGGGGGAGAATGGACCAAAAGACTGAGGCAAAACCAAACCAATAAGGGAACTGCACACCCTGTGTGTTTTCTCTTGGTCTAACCAGGCTGTGAGCACACATTGCACATGTGTTACTCAACCCACCCACTTACGGCTTATTGAAGGCCCCTTCTATCCATCTCTGACTGCCCTCTGGAAAGCTTCTGACTTGGATTCATTTGTCTGCCGTTACACCTTGGTGGAGCCCACCATCTAGAAATCAGTCTATGATTACTTTCATAATATTTGTAAATTTTTACTGAAAAAATTTCATGCAATACATTTTGATAGTACTCCTTCTTGCCTGCAGATCCTCACCACCACCCTACCTACCTAACTTCATGTTCTTTTTCTCATTCAAGGTAATTAAATAAAACAACAAAGGATGAAGATTAAAATTGACAGAAGAAGAATAATAAAAGAAAAAGAAGAAAAGAAAAGGAGGAGAAAATTAATGATTAAAATATTCCTAAACAAAACTAAAAACACTTCCTCCTACACACACACACACACACACACACACACACACACACCATGGAGAGTCATTTTGTGCTTACCAGCTAACTATCATGTGCATATGACCTGCTCTGGAGACACTCAGTTGGGGAGAAATGATTTTTATTTTCTAGAAGGTATCATTTACAAACAGATTCTTGATCAGGGTAACATCATGTAGTCACCCCCACTTCTCAGTGATCAAGCAGGTTTGAACTTGAGCCTGTCTTGTGAATGCTGTTGCTGTCGCCATGAATTTATATGTCCATGAGTAGTGCTGTGTCTGGAAGTTACTGTGTGCCTGGTGTCATCTACCTCCTCTGATCTTCACAGTCTTTCTACCCCTTTCCTGTAGAGATCCCGGGGCCGTGAGGGGAGGGCTTTGATAAAGACATCCCATGTAGAGCTAAGAAACCTAGAGCCTCTTACTCTCTCCACACTGCCCAGCTTCGGAGCTCTTTCTTCATTCTCCCTTGTTTCTCGTGTTTACATGACTGGTGGGAATCAGAGTGACATCATAGTTACCAAGCTATAGCAGATTTTCCTTGATTACCTCATCTCTGTCTCCCTGTTTACAGGACATGTTGGGGTGGTATCTGTTCTGGATCAGGTGAAGACATTTTAGAAGCTGTTCTCACCTTTAACTTAATCTGCTACCGCTGGCTTCTTTAAACAAGAATATGAGGAAGGGTGATGGTGCCTTGTGTTCCTCAGTAGTCTTCCTAAACCTATCCTGACTCTGATGAAACTGCCCTTGCTGTCTCAAAGCTGTGTTTGTCCTCTTATCTCGTTAGCGTGAATATCCCATATCCAAATGCAAGCCACCTTATTTTTTTCCTTTCTCCTTCCCAACCTTACTCTTTGAACTGTGGCATTACTTTTGGTCTAATACCTACTCTCACTGCGGCAGTGAGAAGGGAGAAACTGTATTGTATGATTTAATACTACGCTAGAAAAGTCCAGTAATGTCCTATCAGCTTCAGGTAGCTTCAACTGGTTTCACCTAGTTCCTTACAATGGCTACAGATGACATTCTCATTGACTGTGGTTAGTGTTAATAAAATGGTATTATGACCAGTGATCATACAAGCTCCTGCTTATGAAAGTATGTTATCTCATCCTCAGCTTGAAAGTAAATATAAATTAATAACCAGATGAGAATATTGACATAATAAAATTAAGCAGAAAGCAAATATGAGGTTCAAGCAAGTGATAATTAGAAATACAAACTAATACTGTGTTCTCTAAGGATATTGTTGACAATGTTACATCCAGGAAAACTTAAGAAAGTTGTCAGACCCTGGGCTGTACGTTAGGAGAAGAAGATAATAATCCCTGGTTCCTACAGCAACGATTCTAACAGTTCTTCTGGCCTCTGCAGACACCAAGTCTGCATATCATGAACACACATGCATGCAGGCAAATATTCACACAATTAAATTTTTTTCTAGTGTTCATTCTTTTCCTTATTGTTAAAAGAAAAATTGAGCAGAGAAGCCCTCCCTTTTCATGGCGGCGGGTTCCTGGTGAGTGCCACCGCTTAGGATCCACCGGCTCAACTCAGGGTAAGTTCGACACTAGCCCCCAGCCTCCCTGCTAGAGTAGGAGACATCCCCTCCCCTTTCCCCAGCATTG
>JAQHUG010000383.1:973642-994155 GCA_028555095.1 Dicrostonyx torquatus | reverse complement strand
CAGCTAAGTTCCCACTTGTTCCTACACCATGGATTGTTTAAACCCATTGAATTTTTCTTTTCCTAATCTATAAAATGAAATATGTGGAAGAAGGAAATAATTTCTTGGACCTCAAGAGGAGGATATAAGGTGTACATGATGCCTTTCTCTACTGCTTCTCATCTTATCTTTTGAGACAAGGTCTATCGCAAAACTATAATTTTTTAAAAAATTAATAAACTGCATCACTGCAGAAAATATGCATAGTTTAAAATTCATTTTTTTCACTTAACATCTTTTCATTTTTCTCTCCCACCTATATAACATTGGATCTAAAGTCTAGACTAGCTCAGTTCTAGTTATCTCATCTGAGCCTTGGTGCCATGAATATATTCTTTGAAATTTAGTTCTCTGAGTTCAGGGAGCGACTTGTCTTCAGCATGCTACCCCTAGCCATAGGGTTCAGAGTCAGGCGGCTTTTTTCACAATTGTCCTAGGATCCTGACTCAGGTCTCAATCCAGGTCTTCATGTTTGGACACCGGGTGACCCTCCTTCCCAGCCCATATTTTGCCGTTTAAATAGCCTGGGCCTCTAATTGATGAGACATAGCCACATACATTCATGTTGGTTCTCTGTGTACAGTTAATCTTCTCTCAAAAGTACTAATATTCATATTTAACTTCTCATACTGAACCAAGTACTAAAAAGTTACTGTTGCAGAAATTAGATGAAGGCCACAGGGAACACTGCACCCTTTCCTTTTACTGTTAGGGGAGGTTAATAGCTTGAGTTGAGATAGAGTAGGGGTGTATAGCTCAGGTTACCTGGAACTCACTATTCATCTCAGGCTTGCCCCATCTGTCTGCTTCCGTGTTCCTAGTGTTGGGATTGGATTGGAGGTGTGTGCTGCCATGCACAGCCTTCTTTATATATCATTTGTTATACCTCCATGCGAATCTATAACTAGCTCAATATAAATCGTTTGATTTAATGTATGTGGGAGAGAATTCCGGGAGATAGACCTGGAAATGAGTCAAGAGCCAGATTAGGTAAATATAGGTGAATTAGTCTAGTCCTTAGACTTAGTGTTGTAGATAGGGAGGGAAAACATTTCAAGCAGTAATAATTCATAATGTATAAGCATACTGTTTCCTGTAGTAGTGCTATGTATTAAGTTTTAGTAAAATAGTGTTTTAATTCAGTTACAGGGGGAAAGTTAAATAGGAAGAGAAAAGCATTGTCTAAAGTACACCCCTAAGAACTTGAGAATGGCCCTTAGAGGTGGAAACGGAGGCAGGGTGACAGGATGCAGCTGGAAGGTCACAAAACAGAAGCCATGGAATCATTCTTAAAGAAAAGCATGCTTGAGAGCACCAGAGAAAGGATGGGAGAGTGTGGCTGAGCAGGAATCTGCCAGCAGAGTTACAAAACATGCCCCCTCTTTCCTTTGCTAGCAGCTCCTAAAACGCTTTTTCTCTTGCAGTATAGTTGGATGTAAAAGTGAAAGCCCTCCTCACAAGGTATAAGCTGGCTGTTGACATGAGTTTTCACGGAAACCGTCAGGGACAAGAGGAGCCAACTGCTCATTGAGGACAGCTACTTTTAAAGCAGTTTTAAGAAAAAAAAAGTCTGAGAGATAATTCTACATTTCTACACTTTTTAAAAACGACTTAGAGATAATTCTACATTTCTGCACTTCAGACAGTGGGAATTTCCCAAGTATTTTATGCAAGAATACGACACTACTTGGAGATAGTTTGCTAGTTTTCATCAAGTTCCTTTTTTTTTTTTTTGGTGTGTGTGATTTGACAGGGAGGTAAATAAGGGAAGGTGCACTTTCCAAATGGTTGGGTTATAATAATTCCATGCATAAAAGACTATAATATTTTTCCATTGCCTTAGTTTGGTACTGTGAAAAATGTAGTCATATATTTGTCAAGTATAAATATATGGTTTCCAAAGCACAGAGTTAAGGCACGAATAGGAAAGTATTGCCTGTAGTGATCCTCTGGTGATAATCTAACCTATCTCTTTCTTGCAGGAGATGGTGAAATGTTACCTGCTACCTTTCCTGCCTTATTTTTGTTTCCCCTTTAAATCGTGAATAACCGAATGACCCTACTGCCACTGTATTTCCTTGCCGACTTATCTGAAATTTGAACGTAAGTCAACCAGTCAAGTAAAATAAAGGGAAGAATTTCGGTTTTCATTTCAAACTACTTTGTATGCGGGGATGGAAGCTAATACAGAAGAGCCCTACAGTACTTTGCACCAGGAAGACAGAATTCGTGGTGTCAGGAATGACAGAATGCTATTCAGACCGGGAAACCCAGTGGGTAATTTCATTTCCATTTGCTAGTGAAGCAGAAAAATCAACATGTTGTGTGTCAGAATACAATGAGGGATTACTCTGACAGTCTGAATTTTAACCGTTGGTAAGGGGAGAAATACATGAAGTAGGCTGTCAAGGTGAAACTTCATAGAGATCCTCTTGCTTTAAAGTACATGGGCAGTCTGCAGTTTGATATTATCAGAAATAGAAAGGGCTCTTTAGCTTGAACCACAAGCCTGGGGGAACTGGAGCCCGGGAGAACTGGAGCCCGTGAAATGCCAACTCTGATAGCTGATTCTCAAGTCTGAAAATAAAGAAAGTCTTAAAGTTTTGTCCCTGAACAATCTGCCTTGCTTGGAATTTATAGAGATGGGAAAAAGAGACAGGTGGACAGGAAAGACAAAGTCCTTGCTCACCATTTCACTAAGGTAGGCAAGGATTTTTCATAAAAAAAAAAGGTCTAGTGATAATGTAATCAGAAGCTTTTACAGACTCTGTTTTCATCGATGAGCAGGGATTCACATCTGTGTTTTACTAGAGATGAGGATAAAGCCAATTAATAAATACTTTTGAAACAGTGCAGACACGCCATGGTCTAAGATGTGTTGATGTGTTATTTTTAAATTTATACTGTGCAGCTTGGGATTTCCCAGTGCAATCTAATGTGACTCATTATAAATGAAAGAATTTTCAGGGAACATGAACTAAAGTCATATAAAAGCATTTGCACAATCGTTTAAATTTTAAATGATTTAAACTGAATCCAGTTGTCTGGGTCAGACTCTACAAATAATGACGCTGTACAAATAATAAGATCTAGATGCATATATGTAGAGAGTCACATCCATTTATGAAAAAGACTCTTGGAAAAGTCAAATGAATCTATATAAATGGCCCTATAAATTGCTATTTGCAGCTTGAAGCATTTTATATTGTTATATGTGAAATTACAATGGAGACAATTCTGTTAACTAAATAATGAAACTTAAATATCCTTGCAAAATGTTTACATTGCTGTAAGGGTTGTGAATTCCTAAGAATAATATTATGATAAATATGCAGAAATGCTCGATTTTTTATCCCATTTAATCCTTCCTGACCCATTTTTCTTCCTATTTCTTTATAGTACTATAATCTTAAAACCTGCAGAACAGTTTATTTTTTTTTCAGAACAGTTTATTAAGTTAGTATTTTCTTAATTTGAATATTTATTTTATTTTGAATTGTGTGTAGTGGTGTATATGTTTTTGAGTATGTGCACATGAGTTTGGATGCTCTGGATGCCAGAACAGGATCTTGGTGTGCTTAGAGTTAGATGGATAAGCAGTAGAGAGCTGTCTGACATGTGTACCAGAAACCAAACCCAGGCTCTCTGCTGCAGAAGCCGGTGCTCTTGACTGCTGAGCCATTTCTGCAGTCTATACAACTGGGCAATCTTTTTATGTCTCACAGAAACCACAGTTTCGTCTTTTAATTAGTTAATGCAGTGAAATGTATTCTAATTATATTTAATAATACATATATTCTTGTGGCAATATGTTCTATATATTAATACATTATTATTTTAACTTAAACTAATTTTCCAGTACTTTTAATACATGCTTTTTATCATCATTTACATATGGAAATTAGCACTTTTGGTTTCTGAACTTTAAGTTTCGGTTAGGATATTGCTTCCATGGTAGATAAAATAGGAAGGATTAAAAATCTGCTTTTGAAATTTGAAGAAGTTTTCATTGATTTATAGATGAATATTTTCTATGAACTAATGAAATCAAATACATTATTTAATTAAACATGTGCAGGATTTTAGCATATTACGCCTCTCAATTTGCTTATTAATTTTTATTTACGAATTTTCAGTATTTTATTTATTAGTTCACTACTCTACGTGCACTGTGTATAAGATATTCAATAATATCTCTGTTCTCAGAAAAATTATAAAAGGATAATAAATTTTCTTCAATTTTTTATCACTTAAAAAATTTATACTTCCTGCCATTCACTTCTCCTATCACATTCTTTCAGTCTTTATATATTAAATTAATAGTTGTAGAAACTAAAATCTGCATTGACTAATCTGTTCATTTAATGTCACCCACTCATAGTCACATTATAAGATGCAAATCATGCAAATCTACAAGGACTAATTTATTCAATTAATGTCACCCATGTAAAGTTATATACAAGTTATATAAAGTTATATACAAGTCTTAGGCTGGCCTCATGAAATGAAATAATCTACAGCTGACTATAGAGTCATGAAAACAATGACAATGTTATGTGGACTGCTGAGAAAAGTGTAAGAGAACATTAGGGTTGTGCCTAGACTTGAACTTCTCAAGCTGAAGAGCTTATATTTACTTGTGATTGCCACTCTAAGGCTATGTACACATGTAGCACATTGAAGATACATTGCTACTGTGGAATCAGTAAAAATGTGATTGGTTCCACGAATTTCAAAAGTGATGTATGATTGGGCAAAACAGAAAAGAGTTCTTCAGAGAATTCCTCATAGTAAAATAGAAAGATGTATCAATAAATGTATCTATTTAATCAATTACTTTTGCTTGTAATGCCAGTGTAGAAGAAGATTCTCCAGAAAATAAAATGTCACTTTAAAATAAGTGTTTCTTCAAAAAGAAATAAAGCAAAACAAACACTTTGGCAAAACCAGAACTATGTACAATGTTGTATCTGAGTCTGTGGATCCATAAAATAATCCCTGCTCCCCATTCTTGGCAACTGTATTTTCTGTTCTATTATTCTGTGTTTAGTTGTTTCTTTCTTGATATTTCAAACTTTTAACACTTAAAACAGGCATTTTCAAGTACACTCATGCTTCTTCAGATCTCTTTCTATATATGCCTTGTTCATAATTTTTAGTCAAGTGAAAACGTTATATTCCTTGTCTATCCCAAACACATTTTGTCTGTGTGCCATACCAGAATGCACACCCCATGAAGACTTCTTATTTGAAGGCATTTTCCAAATACTCCCCAAACCATACCGAGTAATAACGGATATTCTGAGAATGCCTTGTGAATCCTCTTCATGCAGATAAAAAGAGACTTCTATAAAAAATCATTTGCCTGATTTCTCAAACCTGTCTTCCTTCCCAAATGGAACTTGTTAGTTCCATCAGACGTTTTTTTCTTTGGTGAAAATATTCTACTGGATGTCTCTGTTATTAAGCCCTGAGTGGTACCAAGAACCCTAACCATAGTTATTTAATTTAGGATAATCAAACTTGCTTATCTATGGCGTGCTTAAATGTGTACATATTTGAATATACATATGAACACATAAAAATCAGATTATTAATCACAGAATGTTACTAAGATATTTTTTGAGACAGGGTTTCTCTGTGCAACAGTTCTCTCTGTCCTGAGACTCCTTTGTAGACTAGACTGACCTCGAACTCACAGAGATCCGCCTGTCTCTGTCTCCTAGGGGCTGGAATTAAAGGCTTGTGTCTCCATGGCCAGCAGAGATACAGGACCCTTAGAGGCCAGAAGCAGGCATGAGATCGTCTAGATCTAGTGATTGTGAGCCGAATGATGTAAGTGTTAGGAGCTGAACAGCACGTCCTCTACAAGAGCAAAATATGCCCTAAACCACTGACTATTTCTCCAGTGTCAACTTTTATCTTCTTAATATGTAAATTAAAACGCTTTCGCCATCATAACATTTGATTTTATTGAAAGGTAGATCCTATCTGTTTTGCTAAAAAAAGAAATAACGTATTTGCACAGAGCTGAAAAATTAGTCAGCAAGAGCAACTGCCTTTACTATGACTTTTGTGCTACTACAAAACTTGCAAAATTCTTTCCTTGACTGATCTTTTTCCCTTAGAATATGAAGTAAATACATAAGGTCTACGAACCATGTTAAACTCCAATTGCTGTGCTGTTCTTTTAGAATAAAGAATAGCTGGTAGAGACACCTGTTTTTAGGCTCTGGGTTTTGTCACTTTGACTATTTCCTCATTACAGATTCAAGGATGCATTTTATTTATGTCTCTGAAAAATTATTTAGAACGACACAAATATTGCTACTTTTATTGTTTCTAAAGAAATATGTTTCTTTGTAAGATGGCCTCGGAATCTGGTGAAGCAAATTGGTATAATAAAAAGCACCTTTTGTTTTCTCTGAGTGAGGGTTATTCTTGGGGGATACTGAATTATGTTTTCTTTGCATTTTCCTCTTTCCTCACTCCAGGCGTATAGTTTATCTTAGTGCTGCTTGTTTTGCAGCAGCTCTGTAGACAGGAATGCAGGCATGAAATGGCACAATACCCAGCTTCTGTGCTTTCTCTCTCCCGTCTGTCTCTCTTCCCTGCTTCCAATCACAAACTATTGAAGAGGCCGTGTTAAATATGATAAATGGCTAAAACTGAAATGGACGGATGAACAATCAAGATAAATGCAGACAAATTTCCTAACTGATGCAAGGAGGTTAAGATGATGTTACATTTAGTCTCACACACTGCCAAATACTCGAGCCTTTGGTTTAGTTCATGGTGACATGGCAGGATAAAATTTAATATAGATGCACCATTTATCTGAAACTACTTGATAATCTCTAATGTGTATGAGTTCTGTGCTATGTATTTAGACTCTTCAGTGTCTAAACCAACGCCACTGAGAATTGTCTGCAAAGACAGAACTACTTCTTCTTTGTGCCCATCAATATAGAATTGTAAAACACCTGTTCCCAGGAGATACTTGATGTGCCCAGTACAGCAACACACTGATGTTAATGCCATTTTTCCTAAATTAAATAAACTAGTCTAATAAGTGAGTAGTCAAAGTCATAGTCTCTTACCTAGATATTTCTTACATCGAGCATTCTTTTCTTATTTTTTATATGTGGCACTGTCAATATGTAATGTACATAAAAGAACAATGGAGGCTGGAGAGATGGCTCAGTGGTTAAGAGCATTGCTTGCTCTTCCAAAGGTCCTGAGTTCAATTCCCAGCAATCACATGGTGGCTCACAACCATCTGTAATGAGGTCTGGTGCCCTCTTCTGGCCTGCAGACATACATACAGACAGAATATTGTATACATAATTAATAAATAATTTTTTTAAAAAAAGAACAATGTACAACTTATTTAAGTCTTCAAGAAATGATATCCACATTGTGTAGATTTCTTTTATTTCATTCATTATACCTTGAAGAAGAATGAAGAGGGCAGAAAAATGTTCTGTGATAAAAAGACTTGCCTTAAGTTGGACTACTGAGTTACATTCTTGTGCATTACATGGCAGAAGGAGAAAACCAATTTTTCACAAGTTGTTCTCTGACCGCTACATACATGTCCTTGTCACATTTCCCCCACAAAACACACACAGACTAAAAATGTCATCAGTATTTTTACAAATAATAAGCATAAAAGAAATATGAATATATTTTAAAATTTTATGTAGAACCTTCACTTAGGCAAATTTTATATTTTATTACAGTTTTATTACATCTGTTTGAAATAAATTATTAAATACTGGCCTATACCTTAAACATCAAAGAGAATCTTGTAAAATAACCAAAAGTTAAAAATCATAGAGCTATGTTTTGTCAGTCATTTAATTTACATGTTCTAAGTCATTACTATTTTATAGTATCAACATTTGGGCTTGAGGGGAGCTCTTGTAGATTGAAATTAAATGATAAACAAATTTAATGAGGGTCATAAAATTTTCATCATATTTGTAAATTGAAGTATATTATGTGGTTTGACTTCTAACTTTTCTATAAATAATATGTTTGACAATTTTTAAATTGAAATAGAAATGTATATAGCTTATATCTAATACAATTTCATTGAAACATTTTGCTAAGTATTTATTTTTTTAATATTCGTTTATTTATTATGTATACAATATTCTGTCTGTGTTATGCCTTCAGGCCAGAAGAGGGCCCCAGACCCCATTACAGATGGTTGTGAGCCACCATGTGGTTGCTGGGAATTGAACTCAGGACCTTTGGAAGAGCAGGCAATGCTCTTAACCTCTGAGCCATCTCTCCAGCCCCAGTATTTATTTTTTTAAATTAAAAATGTGTACACACACACACACACACACACACACACACACACACAAGCCCTTGGGTAAAGGTATGTGCTCGTGACTATATGGAGGTCACAGTATACCTTCAGAGAGTTTGTTATGTCTTTCCATTGTATGGAATTCAGAGATCAAACTTTAGTCAACAGGCTTGTAAGCAAGGGACTTTCTATAATGAGACAACACTTTTAAAGTTTAATTTAACAATCTCAGGAGCATATATTTCTCACTATATAAGCAGAAGCATATTTTTCTTTTTATATAATATTGTAGATTTGTAAACTATACTACATAAATGACAGTTAAAAATTCAAATTCAGTCATAATGGTATTCACATTTATAATGGTAAAGTTAATTTGCCAGTAGAATCAGATTTGTTAGTAATGGTTACACTTGAAAACTGAGTTTGACTATTAATCAACCTGTGTACGTTTTTTCATAGGGAGAGAACTTGGTCAACATCACTTAAGACTGCAGTTTTTAGTGTTCACTCAAATATTTTCTTTTTCTTGAAAGCAATTGAGGAGAGAGAAGACCCTTGCCTGCCTCACACTCTCTCTTCCCCTCTGTTGTTATCTGACTTCAGTGAGCTTTCTACTTCATAGACTTGTTCAATGTTAGGTGTTGTGTTCTGTCCTCCATTGTCTGATGAACAATAAGATATGTTACAGTGTCCTGAAGAATATTAGATTGCTCTTGTAACAAATTATAACTGCATAGGATAATCTTCCAAATATGCATAAAAAACATACATAAAAATTAACCAGACTTTAAGTCCACATACAACTCAAGGACTTCCACACAGCTGAGATAGTTATTTTTAATGGAAAACATGTGACTTCACATTGGACCTTACACTTTTAATACCCAGTATGTTTTTATTCACATATCCTAGAGTTCAAAGGGCAGATTCATTAAGGGGATCTATTCTGAGAAAGAAATTCTGCTGGATTCGTTAAGTCATTTACAAATATAGTTTTTTGGTAGATATAGGATTGAGATTCATATTTCTTGGTTGGCTGTCATGCAAGGTTTTGTGCTTAGAGGTTACCTGTGTAGTTTGGCTGTTGGATGGATGGGACATTTTCTTCCATGCTTCAAGTTTACCAGTTCTCCTGTTGTATACAGAGGCTGTTTTTTGTTTGTAAGACTCAGGGTATCACACTGAGCATACATGGTCACTTTTGAAGAACCTATTTTAAGTAAGTTACATTGGCTGGTTACTGTTCTTGGTGACGTAACAAAGCACCCTGACAAAAGCATATCAAGGAGAGAAGTGTTTACTTTGGACCACAATCTAGAACTCAGTCCACCATGGCAGAGAAGGCATGGCACCAGGCGTCCCAGAGAGTCTGTGATAGAGAACAGGGAGATGAAGGCTAGTGTCCAGATCACTTTCTCAGTTTCTCCTATTCTGCTCAACTCTCCATCCCATATAATGGTCTTGATTTATTATTAAGAAAGGCCATCCCAAACCAATTGACCTTAACTAGACAGTTTTCTACCGCCATGTCCAAAGGCATAGAATTACTGCTATGATGTATAATCTTAATTATACCTGCAGGCTTGTTTGAAATGTAATACAAATGTTTGCAGTGTCAGGTCCTTAGAATTTGGACACATTTTTTTCTGTCTAATACAAGTTTCCTGATGGTCTTTCAGACACATTTCTTTTTCTTGTATTCTATAACAATGATGACAACATTTCATTGTCACCATGAAGTACTTCTAATCTAAGTTCCCTGAAAATTTGTAGGAAGACAGTCTTCCTGTACATTATACAACTTCCTCTGCCTTACAGACTCCAACATCTTTATTAAAATTTTCCTTACTATGAACTTCTTCACACTCAAAAACAAATAGCTGTTGTAACAAAACCTTTATCTTCCTCAAAGAATTATTCTTTATCTAATACCAATGAATGCAAAGCATGAGGCTCAATGATATGGGCAACAAACATTCCCTCTTGCTTAAGGAGAAGAAATATCTTCAGAGAAGCTTAAGGCCCTAAGTTAAATTGAAATAGATAATATAATATTTGAGATTCACAGTGTTTACAAGTCTTTTGAGGTAAGTATTCCTCCTTTGACCAATAGTTATTTTAATATTATGATAGTTAACAATATTAAAATATATAGTTCAGTCACAAAATATGAAAGAAAATAATACAGATTATTAATGTACATATAATCAAACAGAAGAATGCTGTGGTTAAACACAGGGCCATGTGTGTTTAAAGAGGTATGTTCTTTAAAAAAGACATCTTCAGTAAGAAGATCCAGAAACGTTGCTCTCAAAGGAAGACAGTTAATTGTTCTTAGTATTCTCTGTTTTAAAAAAGTTCATAGTCATAGCTTGACGAAGGTACAAAAAGACTTAGGCAAAACACAAATGAAAAAATGCACTTAAATTTTCAATACTTAGGACAATCATTGTTACAAATTACTATAGTCCACAGGGAAAAAATTATTATTAAAAGAACAAGAGATGATTTGTGTGAGTAAAGTAAACATAAGATGCTTTTGTCCCCAAAGGAACATGCAAAGATCTCTTGGTAGGCATGGATGAGTAAACAAGTCTCTGATTTCTAAAAGATACTGGAAACTAAGAGAAATGAAGTGATGTAGGAATTTGCATTCTGATTATTATTCAGAAAAGCAGACAAACCCTTGATACTTATTAGTCGGAAGATACAAAGATGATTTTATAAAACATATTTGTCATTTAGGATGATCATGTAATATCAAGCAGTACACTTGAGAATGAAAGATGACAATTAGAAATTATACTGCTGCATCAGTCAGAGCTAGAACAATACTGAGAAAAGAAACATAACAATGAATATAAGAATACCTATTACTATTTAAACATATTATGTTATACACATATATCACAAACACATAACCCAGAGGGCTATAAAGAATCAATAGTGATAAAATAAATTAAGATTTTTTTTTGTTAAAGGAGTTAACTAACTAAAAACAAATTGCTAAGATTCTCTGGTGATAATTACAGATGTAAAATCTACACGACAGGTGGAAAGTACAATGACAGTGATGAAAAGGAATCTCCACTCGGGACTGTGGATTTTAATAACATTCCTCAAACATCATCTAAAAAGGGCAAGCAGGGACATGACTGGGAATTATTTGAGAAGTGGGGTGAAATGGTGATGAAGAGTGAATCTTAGAATTACAGGCACTCAGGGAGAAGAAACAGGAGTGATTTAGATAAAGATGTTAATCAAAAGTACTTTTTCCTGTAGAAAGGAAAAGGAAAAAGGAAATAGATGAACAAAAAGGGAAAAATTCTCCAAAGTGCCCGAAAGTTGAAGAAAAAAGATTCACAGTCATTCAAATTCTTCATCTCTTTATGTAATCACTAGGTGGGAAAATTACATAATTCTTGCATAAAATTTAAAATTCAACATGAAATTAAGTATGAATGTGTGTGTGTGTGTTTGTGTCTGTTTCTAAAACTTCTCAGTCACATTGCAAAGAAGTAAGAATAAGGAAAAGAAAGAAAAAATGGATGTGAAGGAGAATGTTTCATTTAAAAGTTAATTAAAATATAGTATGCAATTCTTAGACTCAGAAAATATATATTCCAAGTTTCTCTCTCTTTTTTTTAATTAAAAACTTTTGTTCTCCTTAGCATAGGCTTATTATTGACTAGCTCTTACAACTTAAATTAACCCATATTCTTATCTATGTTTAGCCATGTGACTTGGTACCTTTTCTCAGTATAACATTCTCATCTTGTTTCCTCTGTCTAGCTGAAGACCGTGTCTCTCCTTTCCTCTTCCCAGAATTCTTCTACTCTGGTTTCCCTGTCTATACTTCCTGCCTGGGTCCTGGCCAATCAGCGTCTTATTAAACTAACATAAGTGACAAATCTTTGCAATGTACAAGAGCATTATTACACAGCAAAATTCTATTTTTGTAACATGAGTACAACAGATATTTTGAAAAGTTAGTTAAATCCCAGAAACAAAATTGTCTTTATATGCCTTGAATATAGAAGAGGACAGGGTAACAGTCTATGTTAGCACTTTTAGAATAACAGAGCCCAAATTCTTTTTTTTTATATGTAAGACCTATTTATTATCCATTCACCAACTGAGAGACATTAGGCTGTTTCCTTTCCCAGCTATTTTGAATAGAGCAGCAATGTACATGGCTTTCATTAACTGTGTTATCAAAAATCATGTGATATTTTTGGTTGCTGGAATCACAAAGGTAAAATAAAATACAATTCACAATTACAAACAGAACACTTTTAACTGAAACTAAACTCTAGTTCACTAGATTTTGGGCTTTGGAAATGGACAGAAGCTGATGTTATATATATTTCAGACACCTACAAGGCCCAACCAATGTTGCCTGCGGGATCAGGCAAGTTTGTCCAATGTTCACATGTCTTTCTTAAATATCACTTTAACAAACAGTCTTTTGATGACTTAAAAATCAGGCATTACAAGGGAAATTGCTTATTTAGTGTCAGAATTTAAAAGCTTATTAAGATATTCCGTTCAACATATTTTGTAACTTTTATTTATAGCAAGCTAAAAAAGTAAGGGGGAACTTGTGCCATAATATACATGACATAATTCTGTGACCAAGACTAAGTTGGTGCTTGATGTGAACTATGGGTAGTAGGAAATTTATATATATATATATATATATATATATATATATATATATATGGTAGTAGTAGACAGTATATATATTATATATTATATATATTATTCAGAATATATATATATTATTCTGAAAACTGAATATATATATTATTCTGAAAACTGTATATATATATTATTCTGAAAACTGAAAAGGCAGATGATTTGCAAGATACTCTGGAAAAATATCAGGATGAGTGCTTAAAACTTAAATATCCATCGGTTAGCTCTTACATCTGATTTAGAGAGGGTCTGTAGCAGACTTGGATACCACACCTTCTTTTACAAGCAAGGAATAATCCTAAGAAGCTGCTGAAGTTAGTGTCCTTGGAAGACTTGGCTGGTGAAAGTGCCAGGGGTCTATTCGGTGATTGGTTGTTAGGACACAGAAGCATCACTGAGGAAGGCATGGATGATTTCTACAGAAGAACTCACAAAGTCTTGACATTCTGAAATGGAAATAAGTAGGCTAGTCTATTTAGAGAAAAAGTAGAGGCAGAATTGACAGTTCAGGTAGTGAGGAGTTTGAATGAGTCTTACACTTATTATTGGAAATGTGTTTTCAGTCAATTAGATAAATAGCTAATACTTAGGCGCCGACTATTCCAAGAAATGTATGAATATATTTAGATTAGTCTTCACAGGAAATTGATGATGAAGCTGTTAGACTTTGATCTGAGCAATTGACACCAAAATATTTATAAACCACAAAACATTGATTCTCATATGGATTTATTTTAAATTACCCAAATCATTTCTGATCATAGCAATATCCAGAGGGATGTATACGTCAAGTTTCTCTTAGACCTATTACGGAGTGCTGAGTTCAAGGTGTGATATGAGTGAAGTTAGCACACATGCGTTGTTTAGAGTTGTGAATTTCAACAACACTATTTAATGGTGGATGCAGCCAACAGACTCATTAGTGGACCTTAGCCATTAACAAAGGACATTAAGCGTATAGCTCACAAGCCTGCAGATGCCGAATAGCAAGGCGAACCCAAAGAAAAACTTATATACCTTTTCCTGGAAGTCAGAAGCAAACAAGATCGTCAGACAAAAGTTGGAAGCAAGGGTGTGGGAATGAGGGTGGAGGTAGGGAATGGGGGTGATGGTAAGTAAAAGGGAGGGGGTAGAAGTGAGAAAGGAAGAAAAGGGGAGAGCCTAGGGTTGTGGGAGGGTGGAGATGGAGGAAGGGTGGATATTGGGGAAGGGAATAAGATATCTACATTAACGGGAGTCAATTTAAGAGTTGCAAGAGACTTGTCCTTAGAGGGGATCCCAGGTATTCATAGGGAATTCCCAGCTAGGTACTCGGGCAGCAGAGGAGTGGGTGCCTGAACTGAACTTGTTTCATAGTTACTTTGTTGAATATCTCAATCGTCACCATAGAAATTTCGCATGATGGATGGAGATAGAGCCAGAGACCCACATTCACACCAGAGCAAGGGATTGTGCTACCAAGGTCCAGTGGAAGGGCAGAAGGAGGGAGAAGATGAGCAAGGACATCAGGACGGATCCCACAGAAAGAATGTCGCCCCCATGACAGCTGGAAGTAATTCTAGAGGACGACGTCCCCTCTCCCAGTACAGTTAGCACTTGGATTTAGGGACATCATTTAAGGGTTGATTATAATTAGTATACAATTGAGGGTTGGGGGAGGAATTTTATAAGCTCAGGGACCCTTTAAAAAAAAGGGGGGGAATCGATGGGATTAATAGATTGGTATTTGTGAGCTATTTTTTATAGATAATTATATTGGCATAGATTTTTGTATATGGATACAAAGTTAAATTATACCGAATATTGTATGCATGCATATGCTTCTATGTCTGTTTAAAACATTCTTGATGTATTGTTATAGATATTGATATATATTTACCATTTTACAGTGTACATTTCTATCACTGATTAAGATACTTATATATTGTTTAGGTATTGATACCATATTGCAATGTATACTCGTAAATTAATATTTGGATTTTAAGTATGGTTAAGATCATGAAGGGTTTCCTACCCATTCCATGCCATGTAACATATTGATTTATAGCTTTATATATGTCATAAATATCAAGATTTCACCATGGTACTAAGGTACTATTATTCCACTTTGCATATATGACCATTTTGTATATGTAAAACCTTTTCTTCTTTAATATATATATATCCAAACACTGAGTTTTTTTCTAGTTCTTACTCATTATGATAATGCTAAAATAGCCTTTTTCATTCCCATGACTTGAAGTGTTTCCCCTATGCTTTTTCTTTAATTTCACACTTTGGGTCAAGCCTTAATGTCTTTAAACTATTTTACACTGATTTTATACAGTATGACTTGAAATAAAGGTTCAGTTCTGATCTACATGTTCATACCTAATTTTATCTATAATTTTAATTGAAGACTATTCTTTCTCCAAAACATATTCTTCTCATCTTTGTTGAAAATCAATTTGCTGTCGTCTGTCAATGGCCAAGTAGGTTGCAGGTGTTATGCATGATGAAAATCATCTGTGAACTAGTTCTGAAGTAACAGAAGATTGAAAGGTTTTCAGATGCAGGTATTCCATAGAAAGCATCCCAGTTTATATGACCAGAAATATAGCAGCTGGCTACCTCAAAGGCAGAGGAACCCGGAGACTACACAGCTTAGTAGTCTCCATTTCAGGTTTGCTCTCTTCGGTCATCATGTGCAGATCAGAGACTAGAGCTTGCTATGTACAGTGGGGTTGTCATATTGTTTTACCCATCTTATGTAACCACAATTCTCCATTCAACTTGTGTATTCAGAGACAATAACAATGCAGCTGTTTATCTCTAGCTTGATTCTCTTATTCCCATGTTCCAACTTAGGGGAAGTCCTGGCTCCCTTAGAAGGAGGCCAGTGCATAGATTTGAACATTATGCTTCCTATCCGTCTGTGCCTCATAGTGATGAAGACAAAATACAAGTTCTGCCTCGTTGAGGCATAGGACTCTCCCTATAGGATAGCAGGGCATCAGATATACCAAAAATAAAGTTACAGCCAGTTCTAAACCAACATGTAGATGCTGAGACTCATACATTGTCTTCTGGAAGAGCATTCAGTGTTTTTAGCCACTGAGCCTTCATTCCCTAGATTATTATTTGAGTTTCATAACCTTGTGATGCATCTGTATTTATTTCGCTAATTGTTGTAATAGGAGGTGCAGGTTGTGTTCCCAGCACCTGAGAGGAGTGTGGCCGTTTGTTCCCAGGGCATGGCTCCCAGTTGCGGCCGCTTGCTTATGCCCAAAATAACCACATGAAAACTATATTCATTTAAACTACTGCCTGGCCCATTATCTCTAACCTTTGCTTGGCCAACTCTTACATCTGATTCAGCCCATTCCTAAAAGTCTGTGTATCACCATGAGGTGCTGTCTTACCAGACGAGTCTAATGTTCGTCCATCTCGAGTAGGAGCATCATGGCATCTCTCTCACTTCCTTCTCTCTCACCGCCATCCGTTCTGTCTACTCCGCCCACCTAAGGGTTGTGTCCTATCTTACAGGCCAGGCATTCCTGTATTCAACCAATGAGAGTAACCCAAAATACAGAAGAACCCTCCTACACCAGCTAATAACATACATTTTTGATTAGTTATCTGTTTGGAGTGGCACAAACTAGTGTTCCCAACCCTTAGAAACTGAAGTCAGGAGAGTAGGGAGTTCATGGATGTGTAGACTGTACAGGAAAGCTAAAGGTCAGTTTAGTCTACTTGAGACCCTGCCTTCAATAAATAAATTAAAAGTAAATTAACAAAACATGTTGATAGTTTAGCAAATTAACCCTTGCTTAATTTTTTTCAATAAATGTGTATTTCTAACTATTGAGATTCTCTTCCATATTTGAGAAAGCGTCCCAATTTTATCTGTAAACAATTTGCCGCTTTATTTCTGTTAACCTCAAGAGTATTATGCCACATTTGTTTACCAAGACAAACCTGTCTGATACATAAAAGCCACCCATGCACTACAGTACATGTATGTATACATACATGCATCAGTCTCTCCATCTGCCATCTAGTGCACATGCCTTTAAAATGTGTGTAATGTATGCTTAGAAGACCATTCCATTTGATTTACTTTTATGTTAATTTCCATTCCTGGTGCAAATAGGGATATATGAATAAGGAACAAAAAATAGTGCTGCTTTTCAATTATAGGCAGCAGTTAATACGAAGGCCTCAAAAGCATTGGATGTTCTGTGAGAGGAGCCTGGGGATCAGAAACATAGGAGAGGAGAAAGATAGTGTGAGCTTCCCCTTTTATTCCCTGAATATTACTCCCCATTTTTAAATCTACCCTCCAGGACTCATTTAGTCCAATTGATGTACATGAGAATCCAAACTGTTATGATGTCAAGCCACACTTATTTTTAAATTTAAAATAATTGTGCCTCTCTTTAGTTTTAAACTGATAAAAATATCATTTTACATGGCACGTAGGAATTCTGCATTTCTTCTATGAAGTGAAGTAAACTTTTTAGTGAGTCTCAGTAGAACATGTCCTACTAAATAACATAATATAAAATAGACATGCAATGTTAAAAAAGTAAAAGAAAGCATAACCCAAAGTCCTTCAAACCATGATTGACAAAATTTACAGTTATTTTAATAATGCAAAGTACAGAAACATTATGAAAACAAATAAAGTAAATACTTATTTAATCCAAAATGAATAAACTGTATATAGATTTATTGTTATTTTAGTAGAACCCTCACTTAAAGAAAAGGCACAATTTCCAGTTCTATCTACAGGTAAAATATGTCCAAAAACTGTAGGTGGTTCGGGGGAGTGGGAAGTTGATGTGGTATAATGGTTTGTACCCTGTCAACTGTGATTTAATAAAATGCTGATTGGCCAGTAGCCAGACAGGAAGTATAGGCGGGACAACAAGGTAGGAAGTAGAGGTGGGGATATGAGAATAGGGGAATCCTGGAAATAGGAAAGCGCAGTCTGCTGTTGTTACCCAGCCACAGAGGAAGCAAGGTTTGACTGTCTTGCTATAAAAAGGTGCCAAGCCACATGGCCAACATAGACAAGATTTATGGGATAATACAAGTTATAAAAATTAATAAGAGCCTGAGATACTGTCCAATCAGTTGATAATTAATACAGACGTCTGTGTGATTCTTTGGGACTTAACGACTGCAAGAACTGGGCAAGACAGAAAACACAGTCAACAGGAAGTTATCATTATGAATACTTTCTCCTCTAAATATGTTTTTTGAATTACCTTATTCAAACAATTCTTATGATTTTTATTTCATTTTTTTTATTTAGATGTCTTTGCATACACTCCATGTCCTATGTATGGAGGTTAGATGTTGGTATATAGGTTTTTGGGTTTTTTTTTTTTTTTTGTCTTCTTTTACCGTGTGGGGCCTGGAATTGGAACTAAAGTTATCAGGCTTGGCTGTAAACACCATCACCTTCTGAGCCCCTTCCTGGACCTACAATTACTATAATTGTATTTTTCTTCATTTTATTTAAATTTATTTTCATTAGCAGTGATACTAGAAGGATACTTTTGCGCCATGTCCGATAAGCATTTTTGTTATTATTGTCTGAAAAAAGATGTGGAGGGGCCTTCAACTCTTATCACAATAGGTGAAACTCTAGACAGAACCAATCTAAAGCAACAGCATCTCTAAGACTTGAAACCACTCAAAGGAGGAGGCAGAAAATTAGAAGATAATTTTCACTTTGAGTTTCATTATAGTACTCTTCCAGCAGCCGATGCTGAGGTGGAAATAGCCTTGAACCTTATTATAGCAAGCTGAATACTCTTCGTATGACAAGAACGAAGTGATCCCATGGTGCAGCACTTGACAAAAAAGCGAGCTTGTTTTTATAAGTTATGAGAACAGAAAGGAAATTTACTGTTATCCTACCCTTCCCCGTGACATGTATTTACAGTGGCTCCCGACTCTTTCCTTACTGGTATCCTGGTTTCGAGAAAGCTTTATAAAATTGTGAGATGTTAACAGTGTACCCTTAAAATTTCATCCTTCCATTGTCATTTGCTTACTCCATACATCATTTCTGGCCACTAAAATCTCGTTATGTTTCAAAGACTATATCACACTAAAAATCAGACACCGTGAAAGAGGGAAAGGCAACAAGGTCCAGCGATATATGACCTTGCACGTGTGTATTATTAAAGGAAGACAGCCTTCATTCATGTTAAAAACAACTTTTACTTAATCATCAGAGAGTCCGCTTAGTAGAGTCTTTGATTTAATGTCATTATATCTTAGAGCCAATTTTGGTTGAGTCAGGTTTCTTTGCTTTTCTCCTGCTCTTAAATCTGTTCCTTTGCCTATAAATTAGAGTGGATGTACAGCTCACACGTAAAGCATAATTACAGTTATTAGTGGAATTCTATTGTCCAAATTTCCTTTCTCATTTTAAATAGAAAAAAAATAAGCTTTCAGAAGTTTAAGATAGTTTAAAGTAAAATGACGGAATGGAACACCACACTTAACTGGATTTGTAACCTACAGAAACAAGTTTATTTCCTGACTCAGCAGTGTATGCTTGTATGGCCAGCGACTTGGGAGGCTGAGGTAGGTGGAAAACTTGAGTCCAGGAGTTCTGGGCTGTATTGGGCCTTGTCCACTGGGTGTCTGAACTACATTCAGCAACAATGTAGTGACCTTCTGGGAGTGGGGAAACACCAGCCTGCTTAAAGAGAAGATGAAGGTATAGATACAGCTTATTTTACTCATTAACAGAAAAGCCAAATGAATTTTATATTAAAGACACTGAGATTCACTGAAAGTGAAACTTTTGCTTTCCGCTCATTAATTATCTAATCTTAGTCTATGACTAAACAAACAGCATTGACATCTACAGCAGCAGCACGGAAACCACTAGTGAAGTTGCTGTGATCCTGAAAAGCTCATCATTGAGAGAACGTGACATGATCAGTAAAAGGAAGATCACCAGGATGAAGGACTCCATGAGCTGAACATTTAGGCCCCGATAGACTAAAGCAGCAGCGGTTCCCCTGCACAGGAGAATGTGTTGAGATGTCGTGAGGAAGACCTCCTAGATCCGCAGAAGTACTTGGAAGAGCAAATTGGGAAGGGGAGAAAGCAACTCAAAAGATCAAGAGGCCTCCTGTCACCAACAGATTGAAACTCAAGCATATTTAAGAGGTAGAATAGCACGGGGCCCTTGCAGAGGATCTAGGGTGGTCTTTTCTGATCTAGAGTGGGGAAAGCCACACTTCACACCAGCTGTTCTGTTATAGAAAATCTTCAAAAATAAAAAAAATAAAAAGATCAATGGAAACTGTAATTAAATATTTAACTACATCCTAGGGCACACATTCCATGCTGAAACCTGCATGTTATCAATGACGGGAAAAGTGAATTTGGGAAAATCTTGTATTTTCAATGTTATAGAATCATAATGCCCATCCACTAATAA
>JAQHUG010000383.1:927442-941152 GCA_028555095.1 Dicrostonyx torquatus | reverse complement strand
GAGCTACCAAGGTCCAGTTGAAGAGCAGAAGGAGGGAGAAGATGAGCAAGGAATTCAGGACCATGAGGAACTGGCCCACCAACATAGACAGTGTGCTAGATCTATTGGGAGCTCATCAAATTCAGCTGGACCGAGACTGAATGAGAAAATCTTATTTTTTAGATAATTTTTTTTATAGTTTTAACTTTCTCCGTATGAGATTTTCTTGTCTTTTAAAGTGGACCTTTATGTATCTGTTTATGTTTTCTTTAGATTTTGTTGGGTCTTATTTGTTGGCTGGCCATTGTACCATTATCAAAAGCAAAAATCCAAGCATCAGGTTTTTATAGTTATTTATTTACATATTTAAAAGGTAGCATATGCATAATTTTAGGGGATTCAATAATCTGTGAAAAGAAAAGAAAATAAAGAAAAATAACTGAAAAACAAAGATGAAAACTAAATAAAAAGAAAAGAAAATGGAGAAAGAAAAGGCAAGAATGATTTGAGTAAGAGAAGAAGGTTCGAGGAACCCTGGTAGGATTTAAGAGCTCAGGCAGATGTAAAAACGTACTCATTTAATAAGCATTGTGATGTAAAATTCCTATCATTTGTTAGATTTTATGCTGTATTTAAAAAATATATTTTCTACAAGACTGAGGCTCATTTTTACCTACAAATCGACTTTGTCACATATGTTAGTTATTTCTCATTCAATAGCCTGACCACAATGGTATGCATTTCCTAGCAAGGCTGTTAAAATTCATACCCAGGTCTGTGTTCATCCAATAACAACCTCTAAAACCCACCTTATAATAGACCAAATGGGCATCATCCTGTCTCCTCAAATCTTAGAATGCTTTCCTATAAATAATCATCGGACTTTTTTGAAAGCACACTTCCCAAACGGTTATATTATTGATATAAATATCAGAAAACATAATCCATAAGAATCACCAGATATTTGTTCTTGTTGTTATTTAAATGAAGAATAGAAGGAAAACACCAAGAACTTGAGTCATATATTACAGGTCTGAAATATTTACTGTCTTCTAGAACAAGAATTTCTTCATGTCTAGGTTTTGTTGGTCCTGATAAGCCATTAAAAAAGCAATGAAACGTGCCAGGCGGTGGTGGCGCAGGCAGGCAGATCTCTGTGAGTTCGAGACCAGCCTGGTCTACAAGAGCTAGTTCCAGCACAGGCTCCAAAGCCACAGAGAAACACTGTCTCGAAAAAAAAAAAAAAAAAAAACAATGAAACTAACAGAAAGCTTGCATTTTCTTCTGGGAGTTCACTGACAGTTGGTAAAACTTGCCTGCACTTCCTATGCACTCTGCCCCAACATGAATCATAAGGATGTGGTCTTGAATGATAGTGATCGTTCTATACACAAGATTTGTAAATCAAAAGTACTTCTAAGACATATTAAACAGTATACTGCCAAACCTCATGAATCATACATAGGCGAGGTCATAGTGAATTCTAATTCAAAAGGCTATATTTTTACCTTTACGAAAGCAAAAATGGTGAAACAACTTTCAAAATACGGAGTTTAAAACAAAATTAGGTCTGAGAAAAAGCAAGGCCATTTTATGAATAGTATCTACTTTGGAAAGAAAGTTGGAAAGGCACAGAAAAGTGTTTAATTACCTGAGGTAAGTGACAGGGAAACATTACACTGCTATGCACATCTTGTGCTGTTACCAAAGTCGATTATACAATAGTGACAGATAAGGACGAGGAAGGAAGAGGAGTCTTTTTTTATTTCAAGATCCATTGACACATTTTAAAAAAATACTTATTTATTATGTATACAATATTCTGTCTGTGTATATGCCTGCAGGCCAGAAGAGGGCACCAGATCTCTTTACAGATGGTTGTGAGCCACCATGTGGTTGCTGGGAATCGAACTCAGGACCTCTGGAAGAGCAGGCAATGCTCTTAACCCCTGAGCCATCTCTCCAGCCCCATTGACACATTTTTCACAAGCAGGATGAAATTCTTTAGACATGTGTACTTTTGCCACTTAGGTTCAGTCCACAATTCTTGGGGTGGGTGATGCTTGAGTGGACATGACAGGTATCAGTGTGATCCCAGCAAAACAAACACACAAAAAACAATGGTGTACTTCTACTTGGTGGTTAGCAACAATAATTACACTATTTCAATTATAATACCAATACAGGGAAATTCATGACAAGGAAGCAAATGTTACGTACCCTTTGAGGATCTTAATCGATCTCTTATATTAATATAAACTAATGTAATATTAAATTGTGCCCATTATTGGACACCTCAAACTCAGCTTTTTCACTTTGTAAAACAATACAGGACATCTCAGCGGAGTATTTTGAAAGGGTCTCAGTTACTCAGCATATGCCTAGGAAGTTTTAAATAAATATTTCCAAAAATACATGACTCGGAATTGACATATCAAATTGAAATATGATTCATATTCTTTTGTTTATCTGCCTTGCTGTCTCGGGTCAAGTTATTTCATTGACTGAACATTCAAGACAGCGCTGGAAAACTAATTAGCAGTTCTGTTCTTGTCATTTACTGAAGTTAGAGCTATGATTCTACCTAAGACAACTTAACCCTACTCTCTTCTTCGCAATTAAAGCCACCAGAGAGGCTGGGGACACTGAAGAGAATTCTGCGGACAGCTGAGAGTTTTCCCCCTTTAACTATTTTTAACAGTGAAACGTGGATCATATCTTGTTTAAATGAGACATATAAATCACCTTTTATATAAATCTTTAGCATTCAATTCCGGCATTTCTTGTGTTAAATAGAACCTAAAAGCACCCAAGGACTTGCCCAGCCCTTTCTGCTACTGTTTATACAATGATGTTTTTTAAATGCAACTTTGTAGGTCGGTGTATGCAAAACGATGTACTTAAATATATATTTTAATGCATTAAAGACTTTCAGGTAAAATGATTTTAATAGTACATAAAGACCCAAGGTTTGAACATTGAATAATTCATGATGCGAAGTTCTACACATTAGATTCCCTGAAGTAAGGCCCCATGGAACGGCTGTATTTAATCACTGAGTCTGGAGTGGCACCTGTCTGTCCTCGGGTGAGTCATTGGGAAGAAGTCAGCACAAACAGGGCAAGACAATATTTTAAGATAAGAAAGATTAAAGCAGGAAGTAGAGGACACGGATACATTTTTAAGCCACTGTGGAAAAGAAGAAAAGTGCAGGGAGACTTTGATCAATGGCTGGATGAAAAATGAGTAACTTCAATCAAAACCACCAATGCCACTTTATAAGCTTGGAAAAATAATTGACCCGGAGGCTGGGCAATTCACATCAGAGGCATACAAACACGAATAGAAATGTAAAAGCTCAATCCATCTATTTTCTGATGATGCACACAATTTACTTTCACTCTTCATCTCAAATGGTGATCGAGAAAAGCTTCTTAATAAATATTAATGGAAAAGCAGAACCGGAAAATTTAGTTATTTTATGATTATTTGTTTATTTCAGTCTTACTCTTTAAATGATAAGAAAAGTACACCGAGAATTGGCCTAATTTTACTGACAAGCACAGCTGTATGTGTGTCTCTATAATCTTACATTTTAAAAGACAGTTATGTAAATTTCAGAAATTCTATTACTTAAGAGATGAATTATTTTATAAACAATAACGTATTGTTTGCACTACTTAGGCGATTACAATATGTAAATAGGCACAGGGAGGTTTTTTTTATTTCTTGCATACCTTTTTATGGAAGATACTAATTTTACTGCTTTATATGCAGATTATAATATACTGTTGCAATTATGTCGCTTTTAGAAATCTAACCTTCTCAGAAAGGAAACAATTTGCTCAGGGCTGCACAGCTGTTAAGAATGTAGACTTTGAACAGGGTCCACGCTCCTCGTACTTTCATCTATTGACGCATCAATTGATCGGACATGTATTTCTCTCTTTCTATAAAAATCAATGTGAGCAGAGAAGAGGAGAGTAGCCATTTACTGAAACGCAGGGCTAAGATATAAACGATGCCTTTTAGGGTATTCACTGTTGATCAGAAGAGAAACGGTGATCATCTTTTACCTGAGTTTTTTATAATTGGAATTTACAGAACACAAATGACCTGAAGGCTATAGTCATGTGCAATTTGGAACAAATCGAGAAATGAAATTATAAGCAATAATAAATAAAAGGAAGAGAAGTATTAATTTCAAATAAGTTCTTTAAATTTCAAAGCAATTTTATGGACTCTCTTATGCAAACAAACCAATCATTTTTAATACTCAAGTTTGTCATATTAGAGAAATTTTCCAAGATTTTAGAGATTTAAATTATTCAGTCTTTTGATAAATAGACATAATCACCCATCTTTCAGAAGACTACATGTAGTGAGAATGATGTAGTCCTTTTATATTGACACAATTTGTTTTGCCTTCATAATTGAGAGTTAACTGATTATGGTAATTAGTTCAATTGGATGTAACATTTCCTCAGCGAAAGAAAAAAAAAAGTACTTTCATGTCCATGAAAATTTCCTCTGCATCTGGGAGTCATGAATAATACATGCAAGATAAAACATGTTCTGCCTCTGGATCACACACCTCAGATCTACAGAGTCTCAGCCCCGTTACAGACTTGCTAATCATCAAACCCAAATTATTTAAGCTTTAGGTCTCAAACAGACCAAAACATTAGCCATTAGACATTAATGACATGAAATTTAACAGGCTGGAAGCCAAGACGAGGTAACACAGAAAATTGATTAAGTGAAAATTAAGATCATAAGTAAGGTATTTTCGTTCCAAATTATTTTCGAAAACTAAATTACATTGAATGGTTAATTAGACCTTTAGAATTATGTTTTGGTGTGTGGATCAAAGAGTTTAACATAGAACCAGATACACTGAACCTGATACAAAACATAGGGAACAGTCTTGAATACATTGTCATGAGACCATCTTGAACAGAACACAATAGCATGGGCACTAAGATTAACAATTAATAAATGGGACCCCATGAAGCTGAAAGCTTCTGTAAGGCAAAGGACTATGTCAATAGGACAAAATGGTAGCCTACAGAATGGGAAATGATTTTCATTAATTTCATATCAGGTAGCGGGCTAACATCCAAAATTTATAAAGAACTCAAGAAATTAGACATCAGGAACTAAATAAATCCACTTTAAAGATAGGTTATAGATGTAAACAGAGAATTCTCAATAGTGGAATCTCAAATGAGTGAGAAACAGTAAAAGAAACATTAAACATCTTTAGCCATCAGGTAAATACAATGTGAAACAGCTTTGAGACCCCATCTTACATCTATCAGAAAGGGTAAGAGCAATAACCTCATAAGATGTGTAACAGCTTATGCTCCTGAAAGGGTGGAGCAAGGGGAACACGCCTTCATTTCCTGGAAGGAGTACAAACTCGAACAAACACTGTGGAAACCTATAGAGTGGTCCTCAGACAACTGAGAATCTACCTCAAGACCCAGCTATTTCACTCTCGGGCATATACTCAAAGGACACTCTTTTCTACCACAAAGACACTTGATCAACGATGTTCATAATGGAGTTAATCATAACAGCCAGAAACTGGAAACAGTCCGGATGCCTGTAGTGGTTTCACTGTAATTGACCCCCATACGTTCATGGTGGCATTATAGCAGTAGTGGCTTTGTTGGAGTAGGTGTGAAATGTTGACAAGTGTGTCAGAGTGAGGGTTTTAAGGTCTCCTTTGCTCAAACTTTGCTCCGTGTGACATTCAGTTTACTTCTTTTTGGCAGCTGATTAAGAGGAAGGACATTCAGCTTCAGCACCATGTCTGCCTGGATGCCATCGTCTTCCACCATGAAGATCATGGACCAAACCTCTGAAACTTTGCCAGACCATTAAAGGTTTTCCTTTTATAGAGTTGCCATGGCCACAGTGTCTCTTCACAGCAACAGAAACTCTCATTAAAATAATGTCCCTCATCCAAAAGTGGATAAAAAAATGTAGTACTTTCACACAATACAGTATTCCTTATGTATTAAAAAAGATGGCATTATGACATTTGTAGGTAAATGGATAGAAATAAAAAAACCTAAAAACATTGTAAATGAGGCAACCAAGACCGAGAAAGACAAACATGGCATGTACTTACTTGTAAGTGATTATTAGCTGGTATGTAAAGGGTAGTCACACTACAATCCACCCAGAAAGGCTAAGTAAAAAGCAGTGCTCTGGGGAACACAGGGGTCTTTTTCCCTGGGAAGGATGAACTAGAATAATATTGTGGGTGAACTGGCAGCAGATGGGGATGAAAGAGAGAATGGACCAAGTGGTGAGAGGAGGAATGGATGGAAAGAACATGGGAATTGACACCTGGGATTGGAAGGGCAATATGGAAACCCAGTGTAGTAGAAACTTTCAGAAACCTATGAGAGAGAGCTCCCAGTAATGGGGGATATGGAGCCTAAACAGGTCATCTGCTGTAGCCACGCAAGTGGTGTGGGAGGTCTTCTGTCTATGTGTTGTTTTTATTGGTTAATGAATAAACTGCTTCGGACCTATAGCAGGGCAGAACTTAGGTAGGCAGGGAAGACGGGACTGAATTCTGGCAGGAAGAATGCAGAGTCAGGGAGCCACCATGGAGCTGCCACTGGAGATAGACATGCTGAAACTTTGCTGGTAGGCCATGACCTCGTGGTGATATGCAGATTAATAGAAATGGGTTAGGTTAACATGTACGAGTTAGCCAATAAGAAGCTAGAGCTAATGTGCCAAGCAGTGATTTAATTAATACAGTTTCTGTGTTAATATTTCGGGGCTAAACAGCCAAAAACAAACAAGCCACCTCCTGCAACAAGCAAGACTCCCAGTGTGTTGGTACTAGGAAACCAATGCTCCCCACTAAACCTACCAAAATTTGTTCTACCTGAAAGATGTGTTGGAGCACTGGAGGTGCAGAAATTATGGGAGTGTCCAACCTAGGACTGGTCTAATTTGTGGTCCATGCTATGAGAAGGTCATCTACCTAGGCAACCAGAAACCGGAGGCTGGATAGCAAAGCAACCTAGGGTAGAGGGGAATAAAGTCAATGAAATAAATACTTCCTCAAATAATTCTGCTATACTCATGAATGGGTGCCTAACCCAGTTTTCCTCAGAGAGGCTTCCGCTGGCAGCTGACAGGAGCAGATGCAGAGACCCACAGCCAAACATTAGATGGAAGGAAAGTCCAAATTGGGTATTTCTATTGGAACCCTCCCCTTAGAGCTTAGGTGACCACAGAGAAGATGGAGAGGAGAATTGTAGAAGCTAGAGGGGTCAGAACAGCAGGAGAACCCAGCTCAAAGAATCAACTAAGCACATGAAGAGGCAATGGAGGAGCCTACACGGGCCTCTGCATATATGTTATATTGTTTGTTGTGATTAGGGGAGCGGTGTGCGGGTTGTATGTTCCCAGCACCCAGCCGCTGGCCCGCTCAGCGGCTGACCGTCTGCACCCGAAATAACCACACGACAAACTGGATTCATTTAAACTCTGCCCGGCTTATTATCACTAGCCTTTCCTTGGCTAGCTCTCATAATTAAACTAACCCATTATAAAAGTTTGTAAGTCACCACATGGTGACATACTGGAAGGGTCTAACCTGCATCCATCTGCAGCGGCGGCTCATGGCTTCTCCTCCTTCCTTCTTCTCCTCCCAGAACTTCCGTTCTGTCTACTCCGCCCACCTAAGGGTTGGCCTAACTATAAGCCAAGCAGCCCTTTATTTAACCAATCAAAACACAGAAATACAGGTGGACCCTCCCACAATTGTTAGCTTGGTGTTTTTGTGGAACTCCCATCAGCGGGAATGGGGAAATCTCTGAGTGTTTCTCTTGTCTTTGAACCTCTTTTCTCCTACAGGATCGACTCACGCAGCCCTGTTGTGAGGATTTGGCCTAGTTTTAGTCAATCTTGATATGACTGGTTTGGCCAATATCCCTAGGAGGCCTGCTCTTTTATCAGGAGAAACAAAGGAGGCACAGATGATGGAGAGGGCTGGGAAGAGTGGACAGAGTGGAAAATGAGGTTGGGGTATATTGAAAACAACAACGACAACAAAAGAATAAGAAAAAAAATTAAAAGAAAACAGTTTTTGGTCTAAGTCTTAAGTGTCATGATATCATATGGTTCTGAGGTAACTCATTAATAGATCCTGACATAGTAGGTCTTCTGATTTTGCAGATACGTGCCTGCTCACTTGTTTTTAATTTATATGTTAAACTAACATCTTTATGCAAAGGATGTTATAGTGAATAATCTTGTAACATTAATGAAAATAAGACATTTTATTTCAATAAAATTGAAACGAAAAAACAATATCTGGGTTGAATTTGAGTTGTTTTTGAAATTATGAAGCACCAGTCAGGTTGTTATGTCTCTATAAACTTATTCTTATGAGACTTTGAATGACTCCCCTAATGCTTTCCCATAAATTGAGAAAAACAATGTATTTCATTTGTATTTTGTGAGGCTATTTTGAAATAATACTAAGTAAAAAAGAAACTGTATCATCCACTCTACACACACTTTTCTTTCAGTATCCCTCTAGAATAATTCATTTGTACCGTAATGCAGGAGAGTTAACCTGCATTATTAATTCATTCACCAATACCTCCAGGGAAGTAGAAGGTTTGGAATGAGTTAAAGGAAAATAATAAAGTTCCAATACTTGCTCTTGTATGAATGCTACTTGGGCTGTCATGAAACAAAGATCAATATGTTTCCTGGGATATTATTTACATTTTGGACTGGCACAAAGTTTCCTACCAGTATTTGTCCCGAAAACTAATCCTTTTCTTTGATGACAGAAAGGACAGAAAACAAAACAGAACAAAGTTGCTAGTATTGTAACAATCAGGAGGATTATTATTTTGGGTTTATGTTTCATTAAAATATTTGCAGAAGATTATGACCAAGATTAAAGTAGCTTTAGGGTTTGGGAAAATAGATTAAGAAACAAAGTACAGCATACTTGTACCTCATATAATATGAATATATATATATATATGTGTGTGCATGCAAATATTTAAACAACATGCATTATATTATATATAATTATAAATTATATTATATATATAATAAATATGCATATGTACCTATAAACCAGTTTTCTATACAGACATATTTAAAGAAAAAGTATTTGTTTTGTATGTTAATAGGGGTTTTATTTTACAGATTGCATGCTTTTACAGATTTGATATCCCACAATTCAAACCAATTTGTATACATTTAATAAAAGTGAGGTATAAATCTCATTTTTTTCCATTTTCCCTCTATTTTTTTTTCAAGAAACACTGGTTTTTGAATGGAGAACACACTTATTTTCATACTGTGCTTGAAATGTTAAGGTCTTTGACAAAATTTTTCTTTACCATTTTAAAGACGTCCCCCCAGTTTTGCACAGAGTCTCCCATTGCCAACAGTTGTTGATGTCTCTAGGAGCAGATGGTTTGTGGGGGAGGGTTGTTGAATGAGACATTCTGCATTTGAGTCCCAAGACTGCACAGTTGGAAAGGTTACAGAAATGACAACTGGTATTTGCGGAGTTGCAAACCAGAGAGCGGAAATAGCCAGGCAACTGCTTGGAGACCATCCAGAGAACACGGGCTTGATGAAATCCTGACAACTCAGAAAAGAAGATGCGCTGACGGTACCGCGTGTGCGTGGTATGACGGTGGCTGACATGTTGGCAATGGCTCTCATAGCTGTTCCTTCACGAGTCCCCCAATTCAACTTTGGTGCGAGGGATTCTGTAGAAGTTTCTTTAGTCAATGAGGATCGTTTGTATTTCTCTGTGAGTTAGGGGCAGTGGATTTAGCCTTGCCCGTGTCTCTGACATACACCTAGGTCAATGAAACGTTTTGATTTTGTTTCTTCCATTCAAAAATATGGTGTGGCTGAATTATCTCTCATCATTTATTTAATTGACTGACATGTTCTTTTTCAAAGAAAATGTTGTATTTTGAAGGAAAAAAGGTGATGCCTGACTTTTGGGTTGAATCAGCTCATCTAAATAGAAGGAGGAATAATTTAGTGGGGAATAATTTAGGATTCATGCCTAGAAGGTTTCAGCATCATTATTCATGAATTTATGTCATAAGGCTCTTCAAAGCCCATAGCACATTAAGCTAGCAGAACAAGTAGACCTGTCTTGATACTGTGAGATGTTTTTCTTTTCTCCTTCCTCTTCTTCCATTATTCCCTGTCATTTGGTGACAATTTGAGAAGCATCTTTCTGAGTATTTAAAAATTAAAGAAAGTACAGTACATATGTTTTAATGATATTATCTTATAAGAATTACTAATATTACATACTCTTATTTTGAGTATAGAGTGGGAGATTCTTACAAGATATGTACAATCATACGTCTTTTTAAGAACAACAAATTAGAGGATGGCTTATACACAGACTATCAACAGCTAGCCAATTTATCTAACATTAGGAAGAATTAAGTTGTAATCACATCTCATCAGCCATATCTACTTTCCTCAATATCCCTTTGTTACATCTCTCTCCTTTCAAGTAAGCTGAAAACATAGGCAATATCATGATGTTTATTTTGATTTATGAAACATAGATTTCTCTCTTTTTTCCAATGTAAAGAAAGTATACCATGTCCTAGCAAACAAACTTCAGCACAAAGAAAATACAAGACTCTATTCTAAAACAGCTTGAATACAAGAGAAAGTAGGAGTCTATATACATAAATTGCTTGAGACAATCCTGAAAGGCTCTTAAACAAATGCCCATTCGGTCTTCAAGTTGTTTGTTTTCTTTATGGAAGCACAAATATGAATTTCGGCACCATCATCCAGAATGAAATTAGAGTTAAAGTGATGACATCAACATATTACATCATCCAGACTGAACTTAGAGTTAAAGTGGTGACATCAACATATTACATCATCCAGACTGAACTTAGAGTTAAAGTGATGACATCAACATATTACATCATCCAGACTGAACTTAGAGTTAAAGTGGTGACATCAACATATTACATCATCCAGACTGAACTTAGAGTTAAAGTGATGACATCAACATATTACATCATCCAGACTGAACTTAGAGTTAAAGTGGTGACATCAACATATTACATCATCCAGACTGAACTTAGAGTTAAAGTGATGACATCAACATATTACATCATCCAGACTGAACTTAGAGTTAAAGTGATGACATCAACATATTACATCATCCAGACTGAACTTAAAGTGGTGACATCAACATATTACATCATCCAGACTGAACTTAGAGTTAAAGTGATGACATCAACATATTACAAGCTATGTTCCTCTGCTGCTAAAAGTTCTACTTGTGTTCAGCATTTGAATTCTGCCCAGGTACACAGCAGAGAACACTCAAAGTTTTCTCTCCTATCTTTCTTAACAGTTTTCTGCACTGATTAACCTTGTAGTGACAGTTTAAAAGGTGCATGGCATAAATTATTTTTGTTTCTATTCAAATAAATTTCTTGGCAAGCAACGCATGTAGAAAAATTGGTCTTAAAGTGTAATGAATTTCCATTTGTTTTTCTTTCTCCGTGTGAAAATACTTGAACACTGTGTTTCCTATCATTGTCATGGATGGATGTGGCATATTGTTACAGTTTGTAACTCCTATCAATGTGCCATTATTAACTGGATTTCACAGGTTCTATTAGAAACTGGTCATGACTTACACAGCTCTGATATATGGACAGATACATGTTGGCTTACATTCATCATTATGGCATTATAAAGAGAAGTTTTCAACCCTACATAGGTCCTGTGCTCTATCTTTTCACCCTATATACAATTAAAATCTCAAATATTCACCAAATTTTGTATTGTCCCCAAAATACAGAGGAATAATTTTAAGTCTAACATTTATATTTTATAAAATAAAATTTACATGAAGGGTATTTCAATTCTGAATAGAAATGAAATTTTTTTTTAAAAAAAATACATGATGAGTGAATTTGAGAGGAACATCCATGAAAATTTTTCTAAGGGCCTGAATATGGAAATTGGTATGTCTAGTTCATGTTTTTAAAGAGGAATATAGGCAAATAATAATAATATAGATTTAGACTGAAATGTAGCAGTTTAAAAGCTCAAGTCTCAAAAATACTAGCTTTGTTTTGTTGCTTATATTCATTGATTCTTTAATAACTTGCTAACAATTAACAGTAATATAGACTCTTTCGAAGCTAAATGTAACAATTGCCACACTTTGTTTATAATGGTTACATTTGAAAAATTTATTATAATTTTTCAAATAATTTTAAAATGTACAATAATGAACAGAGAGAAAGCCATTAGGCTAAAGACATAATTACCATAGTCACTAAAGAGTTGCTTTTATAACAGTTAGATGCCAAGAAAATTGACAAGCAACTAATGACCTAGAAAGAATGTCTTATGTGGGAACAAGTACTGAGGGGAACATTCATATTTGCTACTTATTTCTTTTATTAAGAAACTTTCAATATTTCTCTGAGGAACTTTACGTCCCTTAAATATTTTTCTTGAAGGAGGAGGTAGCTATTTTTGAGTCAGCAGTGTTTCCAAGAACTAAATTCTGGCAACTTCAGCTGTGCTCCCTTGGTGTACAGTAAATGGCAATACTGATTACAATTGTATGGAAAATTATTCACTTGGTATATTACAAAATCAGCTCAAACAAAAGAAAAATGGATTTATTCTAAAAAAATTCAAGTATGATGATCTAAACATTTTTCTTTTCCAGTGAAAATAATTTTATTATAATGAAGTTGCATTGTGTTAAAATTTTGACACTATCATTTTCTGAAAAAATAAAAGAACACTTATTACATTGGTCATTTTGAATAAGATAACAAATAGCCATGTCAATCACTTTAAGTAGCCAACGAATTATCAAAATAGCTATCTCTTTGTTTTAGAAATTACTACTACTCTTAAAGATTTGCTTGGTAAATACTTCAAAAATTTCAGCAGTACTTACACAGACTGTATTTTGCATAATTATAGCAATAAGGTGATATATACACTCTTATTGTAGTATTAAATTCATCATCAACATATTTTAGTAAAATATTAAAAGAATGCCAAGAGCACTGTTCACAAGATCCAGTAAAAATTAAGATTTAAAAATATTTTTTTCATTCATAGAATATTTAAGTCATTGCATTTTTGTTGGATTATGCTAAACACTGTCTTTTAAAAAACCAAAGACTTATTGATATTCTATGCTAACTACTGTGTAAATTAGGCAGCATATTCTGATAAGAAAGTATATGGAGAAACCTTTGCAGTGATTGGAACAGAACAGAATGTACTTACAAGTCAAACCAACATAACACTGAGCCAACAATGCCTTAGTTTCCCCTGTAAAAGTTTATTTTCCCAGGATTCTATATAAAAATAAACTTAAGCATGTAAGACTGTACCTGTATCTGTCTTCTATCTGCTTAAAAATGTAACAAATCTCTTTATATGCATGCATGAAACAGCTCTTTGATTTCTTTAAAGATGACATGTGTGAAGGATGTCATATTTTTTTTAAACTTTGTATTTATGGCCATTTTGTACTGGTGGCAATGGATTGAGATCACCTCTTTCATATTTACTCTCATTGCCTTCTGTATTCTTAGTCTCCCTTTTGCTCACACACTTTTACATCATAACTAGCCTTTTTCTATTTTCTTTTTCTTTTCTAAATTCCTTGTCCTCTTCTGCCCT
>JAQHUG010000383.1:896784-908124 GCA_028555095.1 Dicrostonyx torquatus | reverse complement strand
CTAGGGATCAGCACAACATGAGGAACTATATTAAAGGGTTGCAGCATTAAGAAGGTTGTAAACCACTGGATAGAGGGAGGAAGGAGAAGGGGAATAATTATATTACAATTTCAAAAACAATACATAAAAGATAAAAATGATTAAGGGAATAAAGCTATAATAAAGGATGTTTTATTTTTTTATTTTTGATTTTTTGTAAACACATGAGGTGGTTTATTTCACAATTGCAATCGGGTACATAGCTTAGAGCCAGCTAAGCACCCCGAGTATCCAGGCAAGCAAGCTTTTATAGACAAAAATCACAAGTTTTCCATGAATTATAATATGGGATACGAGTCCAGTTGGGATTGGTCTAGAGTTCAACCCAGAAGGAAATTAGCATAGTTCAACCCATCCCTGAGTACGTGACATTCAGCAGTCTATGTGATTTCCTGCTGACTACGTGATAACCGACATCCTGCCTATTCCCCCGTGACTCAGTTTACAATTCGATAATTATTTGCTGTGACTGGTTCTGATAACCATCCGCAATCGGTCTTGGTAACCATAAAGGATGTTTTAAGAGAAGGAGTGGAGCCATTGAGATGACTTTGTTACAAACATTTGCTGTTCTTCCAAAGAACCCCATTTAGTTACCAATATCTAAGATTCAAAGCTGCCTGTAATTCCTACTCCTGAGGATATTCTTTTGATCTTTGAGGATGCACCCATATACATATAAATATATGAGACCATAAACAAATGCACATTAATAAATAATAATAATTCTCTTTAAAAAGTGAAGCAAATATTCATATATATATATGTATTTTCAGTGAGAATGATGAGTTTATTTATCATAGGGTCTAGAAATGATTCAGTCACAGAGACTATTTTTGAGTCATTAGTTTAATAATCATTGTTTTAGAAACAGAAGCTGAGACATTAGAATGATATTCAAGTTTCTTACTTTATTGATAAATTGTTTAAGTTAAACTAACAGAACATGTAGACTTTGCCTAAAGGATATGTTTTAAACATCTATCTTATTCTGTTTAAGTCACCTATAAAATTTTGTGCTCTAAATGAAATATGGAAGTATACAATAAACTTCAACTTCTAACAAGTCATTTTTTAACCATGAATGGTGAATATCCCTAGTGAAATATGCATATTTTCACAAACTTATATTCAAATATATCCGCACACAAAATAATTTTAAAATGGGAAATGTACACATTGTACATTAAATGATTTTAATATATTTTTAGTCATTGTTTTTATTGTAAGTACCTAACTATCATTCTATGTTAGCACAAACGGATCTACTTTTACTTGTAAATGTAAATTGGATGGGCAGTTATAATAAGCGCACATGTCTTGAGAATGAATGAAGCATGCATTTCTGTCCTTACAGTCTGTCCTGAGCCAAACCATTTTCTTTGTCCAAGGAGATGCTGGTGAGTATTGTTAGTGTACCCTGTACTGTTGTTTGTGTTAGGACTTAATCCAATATGTTATTGTCTTTGTCGTGATATCAACAATCCCCAGAGACCTGTTACATCCTCTAGTCTCATAGTGACATTCTGGGAACTGATCCATAGCTGCACTCTGGCCCACAATATACACACATATCTCACTATGAACCTATTTATTGATGCAGAGAAACAAACCCATGAGGGATAAATGCTTGTTTTGTATTTCACATGAAGTTAGTCTATTGCCAATGTAACAATCACTAAAAATATATACCATTTAACCTATATATAGAGTATTTATGTTTAGAATTAAAATGTCCCCCCTTGGCCCCTATATCTTCCTATTTAGCTCATAGGATTTTGTGAAGTCTATTAATGAGGACTATTACTTCATCAATGGATTCATTAATTCAGGAATCATAGCTGAAATAGTGCAAATTATACATGTCTGGTTCATTATACATGAATAGTTAATAAATGTGGCATATCTGATATAATTATAATGTCAATATACTTCAGAGTTCTAGAGTATCTTATGATGAACTATTTGTTATTGCCATTTTTCTAATTTTAGATTAATCATTTAGGTAAATTATTTGGAACAATTTAGATATTCTCTAAAATTGCTCTACATATTGATTCTTTTTCCATAGAACATGCTTACCTGTTTAGAATGTTTATTCAGATCTTGGAATAACACATGAAAGTCCCAAAATGCCAAGACAGTTGTAGTTGAGCCAGAGAAAATCTTAATATTCATTATCAAGTATGAAAACAGATTTTAAACTGAAGATAAAATGCAAAAGAAATACATCATGTGTAGAGGTGAAAAAAATATTGGAAGACTAACTACAGAAAGCTGAAAAATGACATTAAGTGCTCACAATAGTTGGGAAAAAAGAATTTAACTGAGTTTCCTCAGTTACAATTTTATCGCTTCGATATTATTTGAATACCAAAATTAATGTGTTTACTCATTGAGGAATGTGCCAGCTCCACTGATCACACAAAGAGAAGCATATGATTGGTTTCAACATTAGGGAATGAATGCTGTATGAATATAATGATTTCAGATTATCTAGCAAATTGATGGATCTTGCTCATAAACTTCTAGTTAGGTATGTGATTACCTATATGGCTTGTTTTAAGCATGGAATTGAATTATCTCCACATTTTTCTAATGGTGCTTTCAAAATGAAGGCCCATTGGGTAAACAAGCATGGAATTCACCACCTGCAGTAGATTATAAATCGTTGTTAAATAAGTAGGAAGGTTTATCTGTAAAACTTCATAGAAAATTCACTTTAGAATGCTAGAATTAGAGCAGATATTTGCTGAGTCTTTTCTCTGTTTACATACCTTCATATTTTATTTTATTTATTTATGACTTTTATGGTTATCCAAATGTGCAATGGTAAGACTTACCTTTTCCAAAGAACAGCCTCATTGATGAGGTTCTAAGTCAAGGAATCATGGTTTAATCCACACTATTCTCTGTTTTCCAACTTCCATCAGAACTCTGGATTTATTTCTTGAGCAGAAATTGTTCTATGCCTTGAATATTTGTGGGACCTGGAGAGTTTGAAACAGGTCTGTGTCTAGAGAGGATCGTCCAAAGCATTTTCTACTCTGCTCAGAAAAGCACATATCTCATTGTTGGAAATACAGTGTACATTCAGTTTAAAGACCCAGACTCCCCTGGAACATTAGCTGGGAAGTAGTAGATCCTGAGCATACTGGGATGAATGGTTTTCTACACCGTTGTCATCGTTCTCATTGTCCTTCAAGTTGGTTTTGCTGAATTGTTTTATGCTCCATAAGTAGGACCATGGTCACAAAAAGGAAGATATAACTTTTGATATTCTCTGTTGCTAGATTTTGGGATGTTGCTGTGAGGACCACCATTTTTTAAAAGATTTATTGCCTTTAATTAAGTGTACCTGTGTGTGTGTGTGTGTCTGTGTCTGCACATGCATATTTGTTTGAATGTATTTGTAAGTGTGTGTGCAAGTGTGTATTTGGCAGGGATGCGTTAGTTCCCAATGAGCACAGACGTCTCGGCAGTTCAGAAACTGGTGTTGAATTTCATGAATTTCAAGGGCCTAGAGTTATAATCAGATGCAAATGGTTAGATACTGGTGCTGGGAAAGGAACGCAGAACCTCTTCCAGAAATGTTTATGGTCTTAACCACTTAGCCATCTCTCTAACTTCTAAATCACCATTTAAATGTTGAATGTTATTTGGAAAAAACTCCTACAAGCTTCTGAAAACTCACATAAGGGATATATATCAAATCCAGTAAAAAAAAAAGATCATAACCAAGAGAGCTAGTTTGAAGTGTTAGGGATTCCTTCCCCATAACTGCATTATTTGAATAGATTGTCTTCCTCCAGCACACTGACTAAACCTGGTGCTCACACTCCCCTCCCAGCCTGTTCATATAAAGGCTTTGGGACAGAAATACAAAGTCAGGGATTGTAGCTCATTTGCAAATAGTTATTGGGACAAGAGTATTACAGCTATGCAGCAGATGGCTGTGCCCATCCTCTGTGCCTCTCCAGTAGCAAGAGAAAATGTACTTAGGGAAGAAGCCAACACAAGATCTGGATTCTGTAGCTCACCCTAAGAGAAACTATCTTCATTTGAAACAGATTTTAAGAGGGTTTACACCTAAGGTATCTATTGAAGACAAAGAACATTTTACTATACTTCTTCACGGCTACAACAGCTCATATACATCATTGAAACAAACATCACTTTGGAGTTGGCTACGTTTGTAGTGAGGTGTTTTTAATTTATGAGATCTTTATGATGAAATTTTACTTTAAAAAGACAAGTAACAAAGGCAGGCAACCTTGAGTAAGTAGATCCATGTCTCTAATAAGAGGAGAAACTTTTAACAAGACGTTTACCAGAGTGAACTAGGGTAATCGACAAGTCATAATTCTCCTAGAATCAGAGCCATCCTTGGACACTTACAGCATTGAGCATCTATAAAAACTGAATCAATGGAGCCATTGATACTCTGGGCTTTTCTGAAAAGAATTTCACAATCAAAGTTTATTGGTAAAGGTTTCTAGTTGAGTTTGATAAAATAGAAGACAATGTAGACATATTAACAAGGGAAGATATCAGGGAGAACCCGGATAAGGTTATTCATACATCCTTATGGATTGGGAGATTGCTCACATGGGGATTTTCATGGAGCATGTGTGTAGAGTTCACTGAAGGAGTACAGAGAGTCACTCTATAGACACAATGAGACAGTAGGAACAATTAGCCCTAAAGCAGAGGGATGGATATTCAAAACTGATAAATCCAAAGGTACAAATAAAGAAACAAAAGATGTCCTAATTAACAGACAGACTGAAAGTCAGACAAATATGATAGGAAAAGAAGGAAATAGATAAGTAAGAGTGGGAGGAAAACGGAGTGGGGTGATATAGATATATCGTTCTTGAAAGCTTGAAAGTGGCCTTGGAATGTAGAAACATCATTAACATCCACCGCTAGATTATGTCACCATTCTGTCATAGGCTTATTAGGAGATTAGGTACCTGAGATCATGCCAAAACAAATTTGTCTACTTACTAACTAATGTATTTATATGTATTTATGTATGCTTGTGTGTTGAGGGGTGTGTTTGCATGTGTGTGGTAGACCATGATATGTCCATGCAGGTAAGAGGACAATGTGGAGTCTGTTATCTCCCTCTTGTATGTGGGTCATGGAGATTGCACTCTTGTCCTCCGGCTTGGTAACAGGAGCCTTTGCTCACTGAGTCAACTCACCAGCACCCAAACTGTTTTTGAGGGTTACTCATTCAGGAGAAAAAAAAAGCATAAAAATGTGCCATAGCTCCGACACTCTAGAAGTTGATAAGAGAATTAGCATTTTGCGGAAATCTGCAAGTAGGCTCTGCTGATCTCACAGAATTACAGAGAAATACATAAAACAGTAGGATGCAGTCAGCTTCAGACCCCAAACAGACATCTACGAGTGTTAAAAGGCTGAACAATCTGTAGTAACAGATGTATTTGTGTATTTGTCCTGGGTTTTATTTCACCACATATGGCTTTGTATTACCACTGAGCATGAGTGCTGTTCTGCTGCTCCTGTGGCTGCAGTCAAGGCAGAAATGCCATTTATGCACATGTTCCCACCCAGGTGCTCCAATTATATCTGACTCTGTCTACTTTTCTATGACATTTTGTTCTAACGCTAGGTCACCAGAGGCATTGAACAAGCACAGAGAAAGATTTTCACCCATCCTTCTTGACAGACTGACTCCCATGAAATGTATGGAACCCTCCACCATCTATATTCCATATTTTATTAAAAGATTTCAGAATAGGAAAAACCCTGTGTATATGCACACAGTTGGCCACATCCTCCAGGGTTTCCAATTCTTGCAAAACCAGTTCAGTTCCACACGCTCCCCCAAACTTGCTCTTGGCTGCCACATTTCACTTGGACAGAAAACTGAAAACAAAACGCTGGGGCCAACAACCACTGGCTTGGCCTCAATAAATGTCAGTCATTGAATTCAGAAACTGCAAACAAATGGTTCCGCTTTAACAAAGCGCGCAGTAAGGGATTAAAAATGGACAAAATGAATTTCATAGGTCAACACAGTGCAGATTATCATGCTGCACAATATAATGGATTTTTGCAATTGTCCAACCTTGTTTGATAGGTCCTAGTTGAATATAGGGGTACAGTATAGCCATATATCCTTGGCCTGTTGTGACTTGAAATCATGGCCCATTCTGTTGTTAAGTTAGAACCTTTAAAGAAGAAAGTCCTAAAAAGGGTCTCTTTGAACTTACTCTTCCACTGATAAATAAAATGCTATAAATCAACACAAACAAACCAAAAGAGTAAGTAGTCTTGCGCCTTCCTTCCTGGTCACAGCGAAGAAGAGGGTCTGAGATTTGGTAGCAATCAATGCATGTGAAACTTACATTAGTTGCATTAATGAAACCATTTAATCTTGGAAAGATTGAGTCTAAGCTCTGATGCTCTAGGGAAAACGGGATGCAGAATATTTTGCAAGCAGCTCATCTGACGCCTCTCTTACCCCATCCTCTGCTACTAATGATCAGAAACACACTCAAGTTGCATCTACTTGAACTGACCAATTTATTTTAAATTTCTCAGTGATAGATTTTTAAATTATCTCTATTAAATGCTAGAATTAGTGCTATAAAAGGCTCTAGCTATCACTCGGTGGAAATATTGTATTCTAAAGTGGGGGACCAATCCTGACATAATTTTATAAAGTATCTCCTGTATCTCTCAGGCTTTTAGACTAATAAGTAGTAAATTATGCTACTTCTGTGGTTGAAATACTTATAATTGATTCAAAATACAAGAAATATTTTATGTGTGAGTATTTCTGCTCATGCAACATGAGTCATTCAAAGGCAAAATTTACAAGAATTAATGAGATTATTCTTAATCTTTAAAAATAATTGAAAGACATTCAACATGTTACTGAAAGATACATTAACTCTTCCCACATTTCTCGGTAGACATTTGATGAGGATTATATTGAGAACTTGGTTCTAGTGGGAGAAATATATAAAATGTACTTTGGTATTTAAATAAATGTCATAGTCTCATTATGGTTGCCACAAATTTCCCATGTTGGCCTTTTTCTATCCCATTCCCCAATCATCTCAAGTGACATGCCTTCATTAGTGTTCTCTATTTGAGTCTGATAGTAGATTTTACATATCCTTTAATATACTATTTATATCTCAATTTCTTCTTTTTAAATCTTTTTCATACTTCTCTTCTTCCAAGGTATCCATCTTTCCATTTCATTTCTCTTTTCTCGATGATCTTGCCTTGATACTTGTTAAGTTACTTGGTTCTATGATGTCTGCATTTGCAAGTGGATTTTTTTCTATTGGGATTAGCATTTGGATGGTAATCCATAGTTAAGTTTTGGGAACAGCCATTTTATGTTCATCAATTTTACTCATGCTTCTACCCTATCACAGAATGAAATGAGCAAATTTTGTTTCATAATAGAATGAATACACACACACACACACATATATATATATATATATCTTTAGTAACTAAATATATAAAACTAGGAAACATCAAAATAAACAATTTCTCTCCAAAGATTTCCTCCCCACTTGTGTTTAAGCTGCCCCTCTAAAATAATAAATTTATACCTAGTACTGCAGTGCACAATTGTAATCTAAGTACTTGCAGGGCAGTCTGGAGACATTGAATTCTGTGTAACCTTTGTCACTCGTATCCCTCTATAGCACCATGTCTGCCTGCACTCCACCAGGATTCCCATAGTGATGATAAAGGACAGAACTGCAATTAAGTGATTTCTCTATAAGGTTTCTGTGGGCATAGTACCTATTCAATTCAAAGCAATAAAAACCCTAAATAAACCAACCACCTACCTTCCTACCTTCTTCCGAAGATCCACCCCTCTCCATTTCCCTTCAGAAAAGAGCAGCCCTCACAGGGATATCAACTGAATATGGCATAACAAGATGCAAGATAAGAGTAGACACAAGACCTCGTATTAGGCTGGATGAGGAAACTCAATAGGAGGAAAAGGAACCTGAGAGCAGTCAAAAGAGTCAAAGTCAATTCCCACTGTTAGGAGTCCAATAAAAACACCAAGTGAACCACTATAGGATATATGCAGAGGATCTACTACAGACTCATGCAGGCTCTGTGATTCTTGCTTCAGTCTCTCTAATGACTCCTGTGTAGTTGATTCTATGGGATAAGTTCTCCTGTGTCATCAACCTCTGAGGCTCTTTCAGTTCTTCCTATCCCCATTCTGCAGTGTTCTCTGAGCTCAGCCTAATGCTTCAGAGGTGGTTTCTCTATTGTTCCCATCAACTGCTAGCAGAAACCCCTTTGATGATAAGAGGGCCAGACACTAATCTAGGAATATAGCAGAGTATCCCTAGAAATTGTTTCATTAAATTTATGTTCTCTAAATGCATGTATGTTAACAACTGATTATTAAGTGGTTGCAGAGATTATGAAATCGAACTATATAATGACAAAATAAAGTAAGTGCTATTGATTTGCAGATGCTCAATGACAAAAAATAAAAGTGGTTCATTTGAGGTCACTTCAATAATGGTTTGGGTGATAATTTTGAAACTTGAATGCCACTTCATGCCAGAACTCAAAGATTCACAATGATAGGAGAGTATTTCTATGATGGTGGCAGAATATCACTTTGCTCTCGGCCTTGGGGAAATTGCTCGTCAAAGGACACTAACATAGTAAATGCAGCCCTAATGGAAAATGTCTTCAAATTGACTCTGCAAATTGTCTATGTTGTGTTGAAATCACTTTGAGATATTTTGGCTTTGACTACAGGTCATTAAACATATTTTCCTGATTCTTTGACATTCTAACAAAAATGATGTCTTCAATAAGGAGTTTGACATATTCTACATTCACTTAAAAATTCTAGGGAAATTTGTAATTATGCTTAGTTTTTTATTCCCATACTTTCCTCGTTTGCCTCAATTATTTTCTTTTTAATCATCTTTAAATATCTACGTGGTACAATTTATTTCCCCTGTACTTATTCATTATTTGTTAATGTATCTATGCATCATTAATGATATAATTCATCTATATATTCTTTTAGTAATTAAGTACTGTCAGATTGTCTTAGACATGGAAACACAGCATCCAGGGTGACAGAGGGAAATGAAATGGTCAGTAGAGGGTGCTACACTACAAAATGATTTCAAGCAGAGATGTCGCAAGGCTGTGAGAACCTACGCAATGGCAACATAATTGATTGATCTGCTGAATAATTTGAAGAATGTTTCTGCTATGACATTTTCAGAGAAGTGCCATGCACCTCTCCCTGATTCTTATGAAGAGTTGATAAGCATATACAATCTAAAGCTGTATGCCCCAAAGTTACAGAAGAACTCAGGACGCCAAATGTCCCTGCTGTTAGGTAATGTGTTACATACACCCTTCTGGAGTCTTTGATGGAATTAAAGACTATAGTTAAATTTACAGTTTTCCTTAGTTTTGATAAAAGATAAGTTAGGTATAAATCTTTAGACTCACAAAGATATAAAAAGTAGGACATTTCTTTTAATTTTGCCAAATACAAATGGACTGAACATTGTAACCGCAATTCTTACTTGATAACTGTCTTTGTTATATATATTTTTTACTGTGTTAAAGTTAAAATCTTCCTTTTTAATAATACAAAAGGGGGAAATGATGTGGGACAAACAGTGTACACTGAAAATCTGTATTACTCTCATTGGTTAATAAGAGCTGATTGGCTTGTAACTGGGCAGGGAGAGACTGGGTGGGAGATGAGACTAGGAGGACTCTGGGAAGAAGAAAGATGGAGTCTGAGGTGTCTGAAGCTACTCAAAGGAAGAAGGATGCTGTATTGAGACAATGTGCTACCAAGTGACAGAGGGTAGGTAAGAAATATGAGTTAGCTTATGTCACTAACTAGAAACACTAGTTAGTAACAAGTCTAAGCTATTGGCTGAGTATTTATATTTAATATTAGGCCTCTGTGCATTTAGTTTGGTGCTTTGCGGTCCAGACATAAACTCTGTGTACAAGTAGGAATAAAAGAGATCCTGTATCTTCATGAGTAATATTCAATTGTAGGACAATGTTGTTACAATTGTATGAAGCTGAGTTTACTGTCTTTGGAATTTGTTGCCATAAACGAAGTGGTTCTTAAAAGAAATGCAATGCGGACTCGGAGTTCCTCATGAGGATTTGGTAAAACTTCTTTATCCTTTTGCATGTTTCAGAGGGAACTCTGGTTCTGTTCTTTGGAAATGTCAAATAATGATCTCTGTGATCCCTTCAGAAGCTGACTGCACAGTCTCTAACCAGAGTTTCAAGCCAAAGGCAAATATTAAGAAATTTAATCCAAACATTCCAAAGTCTTTAAAATGCAACTGTGTATTTTTGTTGATATTTCAACTTGTTAAGCTTAGACTTTCCCGAAGTTAAAGTAATCAATCACTCATTCCTTCCGTCTCCATGTACACACTTACACGAAATAATAACCTTTGTGTTGGGATGAAAGATTAAACACTCATTTAATTTAGCTTAGGTTCTGTTTGTTTTCAATTAAAAGGGAAAGTCTTTTCAAGTACTCTAGGTTATTTACATTTGTTTTGTTCCAGTTATAAGATCAAGCAGAACATTTGTGCTTATGGTCCTTACTATTTTGAAAAATAATTGCATTAAATAAACTGTTGAAATAAAAATGAAAATAATTTAAGAGGTAATACATAAAATTAGACTATTAATTTGTTCCCTAATTGCAACTTCAAATTGGTCATAGTAGAAATGTGTTTTTTAAATGTAGTAGATCAAATTTTGTTTCATTCAAGTATTAGACATAAATCTTTGTCAAATTTTAAGTTTATCCAAAGCACACAAAAGAAGAATATTAATAACTTTGGAGCTACCATGACTGCATTTTCTTACATCCACCTATTTCCCATGAAACACTTTCAAATTTCATAAGGAACTGGGTTAGTTTGAAGATGTGTGGAGGACAAAATATTATTTCACAAATATATTAACAAAGTAATCCCTAGAACCTGTCCAATATTTCACATGACAGAAATAACTGTATGTCTGAATATGCTTCAATGGTCCTAAAGCTGAGCCTCTTTTAGATTTCTCTAAGATGACTAACTCTGGTCACGTGATCCTGAGTCAACAGAAGAAGCATTCGAGCTGAACAGACAAGGACAGAGATATAACTAAGAGCTGTCAAAAAGAAATGTAGGTCTGTGGGTTTTAGAGACAAGGCAGAAAAATAGCAATGCCTAATAACAGAAGTAGGAGGGGTGGGATGTATTCCAGGAG
>JAQHUG010000383.1:823356-845474 GCA_028555095.1 Dicrostonyx torquatus | reverse complement strand
TCCTGGAACTAGCTCTTGTAGACCAGGCTGGTCTCGAACTCACAGAGATCCGCCTGCCTCTGCCTCCCGAGTGCTGGGATTAAAGGCGTGCGCCACCATCGCCCAGCTAATGTATAAGTTTTATATGTCCCTCATACATAGGACTGCTTTTAATGTGTTCAAGATGTTTTGTTGTGTTTTCATTTTAATTTTGTTTAAGAAATCTCTCCACCTTTCTCAATTTCTTCTTTGATCCTGTCATTATTTGTAATGAGATGTCAATTACATGAAGTTGTGTACTGTACAGAGATTTGTTTGCTAACTTAAGTTTTATTGTCTTCTATTCAGATAATGTTAACTGACTTATTTTATGTTCTAAAATTATTAAAAGTTTTTTTGTGTCACAAGATATGATTTATCTTAGAGATATTTTTACAAGGTACTGGCTACAATGTATGTTCTTTGACATTTGTGTGGAACATTCTGTACATATCTCTTAATGATTTTTAATGTATCTAAATCTACAAATTCCATTTAATTTTGAAATCAAAGTAAGAAGAAATTGTTTCCTTCTTTCTTCCTTGTTGAAAATAAATCTCTCATACAATACATTCCAATCACAGTATCACTCTCTTCATCCTTTCCTGCTGTGGTTAATGTTCTTGTACTCTGTGAATATTTGTCACTCGTATTAGTTTAATAAATTTCTGTTTGACCAGTAACTAGGCAGGAAATATAGACAGAGTGACCAGACTAGGAGAATTCTTGGAAGAGGAAAGGCTCAATCTGAAGTTACCACCCAAATACAGAGGAATCGGATGAAAATACAACACAGAGAAAAGGTACCAAGCCCTGTGGCTAATCACAGACAAGAATTATGGCTGAAATTAAGTTGTAAGAGCTAGCTAATAATAAACCTAAGCTAATAGGCCAAACAGTTTTAATTAATATAAGTCTCTCTGTGCTTCTTGGAACTGAACAGCTATGGCACCAGGCAGAACGGAAACCTCATATTTACACCTCCCAGCCTACCCTCACCTCCCTTCTCTCCCAGATCCATGCATCTTGCATCTCATCTTCAGAAACATATAGGCCTCCAAGAAATTATAGCCAAACAGGACAAAACAGCATACAATAGGACAAAGCAAAAGTCCTCATGTTGAGGCTGGACAAGGCAACTGAACAAGAGGGAAAGAGTTCCAAGAACAGGTAAAGGAGTCAGATACACCCTCTCCTACTGCTAAAATTCCCCCCAAAAAAACCCAACCTAACAGTAACAGCATATACACAGAGAACGTGGTATAGACCCATGTATGTGCAGTGTTTGCCTTCAGTCTCTGAGCTCATGAGAGACCTGCTTTGTTAACTTGGTGGATCATGTCCTACTAATGTCCCCCATCCCCTTATAACTCCTGTTGTCTTTCTTTCTCCTCCTTAATGGTCTTTTCCAAGCTTCAGTGGCAAGGACCTCCTTGAGATCTCCAATTTATAATCTCTGTATGCTCAGTGTTTGACTGTGGGTCTCTGCTGATGCTCCTTTCTCCTGTTGGATGAGGCCTTTTTAATGACAACTGGACAAGGCACTGATCTATGTGTAGAGAAGAATATTACTAGGAATCATTTTATTGATTTTTTTCCCTTTGACCATTCATGCCAGTTCTATCCCAGGTCTCTCGGTTATCCAGTCTCAGGTTTCTGGCCAATCAGGCAGTCTATGGTATAGGCTCCTTCACAGGGCATGGTCCAGAAGTTAAACCAAACATTCATTGACCATTTTTGCATGTTCTGCACCACTATTGCCCCAGCAAATCTTACAGTCAGTACATATTATTGGTAGAGTGGTTGGAATGGAGATCAGATTTTTTTTCTATAGTCTGCAGAGTACCTTCCCATGTGAAAGAGATTGGGACATAGTGGGTGAAGACTCCACAAAGGCTCCAGCTCTACCTTTCTCAGTTCAATGAGTTCTGTGACTTCTTTCAGGGGCTCTCCTCTCAGATTCTAGAAAAGAAGACAGTGTCTTATCTGAGGAAGACAATAGGTCATGCTGGTTATGGTTCATAGAAATCACAGCAGAGTAAGATAGTTAGTTGCCTCATTCGTTTGGAAATTTGCATGTGACCTTCTGATGTCACTTCTGAGCCTAAGACTAAAGAAGCATTGCCGAAGAGGGGATGAGAAGATTGTACAAAGAGAGGATTAGAGAGATTTTTTTAGACTATTTCTCTGAGGAATTTCAAAATTACAGCAACATGTCTCACCAATATGGCTGTACAAATGTGAGTTGAAAAAGGATCACACCAATAGACATGACTAAGTAGCTGTGGGAGTGGCCAAAACGCCTTAAACCTACACAAAGACCTGCAGTCAATAAACAAAGGCGAAGAATGGGAGAAACCATTCTCCATGGAAGAACCGATTGGTTGACAAATGCAAAATGTTCAATGATAAAACCATACAAGTAATGTTATACAAATGGAGCAGGTTATACTTAGGAACATATATACAATTAATGAGACAGAGGCCATAAATTTGCAAGGATAGGTCTATGGAGGTTTTGAAAGGAATACATGGGAGAGATGTAGCTATTATATTATAATCTCAAATATAAAAATACTTTGTACTTATAATATCTTAAACATGCTAAATGACCAATAAAAAATCCAAAAAATATCTGGTTATATAGGAAGCAGTGGAACTCTATCCAAAATGTATGAGACCCCAGTTTGAGTCCTAACACTGAAAAACAGTCAAACATAGCACTCCACAAACAGAGATGTGTTTAGCAATATGAAAAGTCACTTCAAAAGAAAGGAAACCTAAAAGCTAGCAAAATAAAAGTGTTCCCAGCTTGTGAGTGACCAGGTAAATCTGAATTAAAGACCACTGAGATACTGTCTTTCCTCAGTATATTTAAAGAAACAACACAACTTGCATGAATGGTGATAAAACATAAAGTAATGCTAGGAGAATGCGAAAATATTTCATTTCAAACATGTAAGTAGAACAGCAAAGGAAAAAGGTCATGTAACGTTCAGTAAAGAAGACATACATAACCTAAACCCTACATTTCAATGTCTGGATCTAAATTACATGAAATGATATATATTTTCCCACAAATATGAACAGAGTTGATAATAGCATTGCTTGCATACATAAAGGCTGGATATATACACTCTCTACACATATATACTGTATATATGTATCTACTGTATATATGCACAGAGTATATGGATGAAATACGGCATATGGATATGGTAATCCCACATAAACCATATTAATCTAATCAATGCTTGGTCTATTATCTCTAGCTTTTTATTGGCTGAGTCTTACATCTTAATTTAACCCATTTCTATTAATCTGTATATCACCATGATGTTGTAGCCTACTGCAACAGATCTCCGGCAGCAGATCCATGGCATCCCTCTGACTCCGCCCTTCTTTCTCCCAGCATTCAGTTCCATCTTCCCCGCCTACCTAAGTTCTGCCCTATCAACAGGCCAAGGCAGTCTCTTTATTCATTAACCAAGGAAAGCAACACGCAGACAGAAGGGCCTCCCACATCATTAACGTTCAGTAAGGAATATATATATCCTACAACCGACATTTCTATATATGGATCTAAATTACATAAAATGATATATATTTTCCCACACACATGAACAGAGTTGATAATAGCATTGCTTGCATACATAAAGGCTGGAAATACTGTATGTATGCACAGAGTGTGTGGATGAACCACAGCATATGGATATGGTAATCTTACAATGCATAGATGAGCTACAGCATATGAAAAAAAAAATCTCTGTACCGTAAAAATACAACATTGAATAAATAGACAAAACTTGGAAGAAAGAATTCTAAGAACATATGATTGAGAGAATTCTGGCAGAGTAGCATGCATGCAGACCATACACAAAGTACAAATTATGTTTAGATTTTAATACAATAAAGAAACATAAGAGTAGGCAGATTTTTCTGCCCCTCTCTCCAGATGACTCTAGTCTTTATCACCTGCAATACTCACGAAAACTGGCCCTGCATCTCATCTGGAAAACACAGGAGAGTTGACCATGTTTGTGGGGCCACCAGTGATACAGTACCCCCAGCCAAAAAAAAAATGTGCGTAAGAGATCAGAGATCAGGTCCTGTCCCTCATCTATCATGTGGTGCCATGGGGACGGGAGAGATGCCCTCCTCCCACAACCTATTTATGTCTGATGAAGTGAAAGGGCTGCCCCTGAGGTAGTTACATGTGGGAGAGCTGCTCCTGTCCCTCCCTAGGTGCAGCGTTTGGAAGAGCAGGCACTGCATCTTGCCTGGCCAGCATAGAGGACTTGACCCTGCTGTAGAGGTTTGGGTGATCCAGTCCCTAAATTGTGAGCATGGGAGAGCTGTCCTTACTCCTTGTCTATCAAGTGGCAACATTGACAGGGAACAGATATCCCTTCTTACCTCTTGCACCCTACCTCCTGCATCAGACAAGGGAGCCAACCTGCCCCCTTATTAGCTGTATTATTTAGGAAAGGAGGCCCTTCTCCTCTCCTGGGCAGCACAATAGAGCTAATCCTATTGGCAGAGGCATGAGTGTGCTGGCCCTGAAGGTGTAAGAGCAAGGTAGTTGGCAACACTCATCTCATCTGCCATGTGGTGGAGAGGGAGGGGGAAAGATGCCCTCTCTGCTTATCCCAACAGTTGTGGTGGATGAGGGAACTCATGGTACCTCCTACTAGCTTCAATGTTCAGGAAAGTAGGCCCTTCATCTCTCCAGGACAGCACAGCGGAACCGACCCTATTGAAAGGGATATGGTGAACTCTGAGAACGTTAATGTGGGAGATCTGGTCTTGTTTCTCATCTGCTTTATGGAGATGTGTGAAGGGAGGGATGTTCGCCCCTCCCCTTCCCTCGCCACCTGTGACAGTTGGTGGAGATGATCTCGAAGTTTTAAGAGAGAGAGCTGTCCCTGCCCCTCACCAGCCGCAGCATTTGAGAGAGTGGTCCCTGCACCTCACCTGGCCAACACAGTAGTGCTGAATCTGGTGGTACAGCTGATGGAGTGTCAGCCCTAAGGACATGGAAACAGAACTGGCTCTGTCTGCCCTTGCTCATAGTTGCAAGGGGTGAACTAGCTGGCACAATGCTGGAGAACCCGCCATGGAGGTAGGACAAGGAAAAGCTGGCAGGCTGACCTATCCTGAAAATACCCAGATCCAGAACCAGGGTTAAGTGTTGGCCCGTCTCAGCAGCCAACCCATCTGTGACCTTCTGGAGCATGTGAAGGAACTGTTCCCTCAGACCCAAAGCTGCAGGATCTCCACAACACAGGGCGACAACAGGATATCCAAGAGGAGTCCCAGAGAGAACCCAGCATTGGTCGCATAGCAGAAACCTGAGACCTCAAAACAGACCAATGACGCTTTGCAATGAACACTTCCAAGCAAAGATGAAGATAATTGGACAAAAGGGTTTATTGCATGGCTCACTTTATCACACTATTGCTCCATGATAAGATTTTTCCATTTTTCTTTTCTTTTCTTTTTCTGTTATGTTTTATTTCATATTTGGTGGTGGTGGGGTTGCAAGGGCAGAGGGCAGATACAGAGATACAGGGAAATGAATGGGATTGAGATGTATGATGTGAGAGACACAACAAAAAAATAGAACAAAGTTTTTTAAAAAAATAAATGTGAATATCATGTACTAATTGAAATTTGTTCACTGTTATTATCATGCATATTCATACTTTTATTATTCTTTTGTTGATTAGTAATATGTTATACAATATTTATTATATATATATATACATATATAACATAGGTACACATATTTAGACTTTACAAATACGCTAAAGCTTTAAGATATTTTCCTAAAAGGAATGAGAAAGTTTACAATTCTTGGTTGGCTAGTGATGTATATTTTGTTTTTAATTAATATTTATCTGCTAAAACAGAATTTTTGAAGTGCTGGAAGAAATCTCGGTAAAGATATTTTAATGCTTCTGAATGTGGCAATGAATTTAAAACATTAATCAGTGTATTTCTATACGCTTCTATCACCCTATGACATAATATGATGACTCCTGGACTATTCTCGATTATTTATAAAACATCTCAGAATTCTGAATTTTCAACTATAGTGCAATCCTTTTAATGCTGACACTACCAAGTGTCACTGCATCTGAGGGTGCCTGTGAGATCAGCTGAATATTTAACCAGGATTATTAGTATGAGAAACTGAGCATCCCATTAGTACCTAATATACTCACACGCGTGTGCAGGGTCAGCGCTCTGACAGGGAAGAAGATAAATTAATGATTAGGTGTTCCTAACTCAGGAGCTTGGGAGGGTAGGCTCTTTCTCTCTGTCTGTTTCACATAATTTTGGTAATATTTATTTGACCATGTCATATGTAAATTGACACATTAGTAATTTTGAATAAAATCATTGTATTAAGATGCATTTTTATTACGTGGAATAGCTCAATAAGATGTAAATTGTGAACTATTGGTAACTGCCAAACTCTTTAAAATTATTCCATTGAAGAGCTGCTCCTGTATAACAGGAAGTGTTTAGTGAGATGACCCCACTGAAGATAATGAATCATGTCTATTGCTCACTGATCAAAGCAGGGCTTCACCTACACTCCGGGTGAGCTTAAGAGGTAGCTTAACAGGAGGCTGTCAGGTGGCAGTGTCCTTTTGAGAATCTGAAGAACAAATGAAATGAGAGAAAATAGATATTAGATAACACTCAGTAGTGAGAAGAATTAAATATAACCATATAGTGAAGTTATCTAATTAATGGCAACATGCATTAGGGAGATAGATAAAAGAAATGTTCAAAAATTTGTGTAACCTTCTGCAAATAGATTTATCAAAATCACATAAAAGCGAAGACTATTTGAAGAACATAAATGTTCAAACTATTTAAAATTCCTGAATTAATGTGAAATTTAGATTTTAAGCTAATACAGACAAGAATACTCTGTATGAAATGATCAATGCCCAGATGCTGTCATGAATTTAATGTAGACATCTTGTGAAAGTCTTTGACTAGCATGATACTAGGCTGCAGCATAGTCGTTAATTATCTCCCAAAATAGTGATCTTCCTTGATTTATTCATTCATTACAGTATTGTAAAGAAATAAAACTACCAGAGTGTGGTTTCTTAGAACTTACAGAATAAAAGAAAAGTTTGAATAGAATACTACTCATGGTTTATGAAATGTAGAATTTTGAGGTAAGTTAGTATTTATAAAATAATATATTTCTAAACAGCCAGGTTTTAAGGTAATAATAAATGGGTGAAAATATCAGATATTTATGAAATACAAAATTCTCCTTTATACACAAGTTTTTATGTCAACTAAAGTTTGTTTAAGATGGTGGATAAAGATCTGTGTATGTGAATACACACACACATATGATAAAATCATAAGGTTTGTGTCTCTTAAAAAGTAATAAGATGATTCAAAGATGTGCTGTAATAGTTTAGATTACCAAAGTCTCCCCAAGTCCATGTCCCAAAGTTATCTTTTCAAAGTTTACTTCTTATCAAAGTTTAAGGGATGGGATGCATTGGAAGGAATGCAGGTCTCTGGAGATACATTGTTGTAGAAGGTATTAACATAGGGACCCCTTTCTCTTCCCTCTTCTTCTCCTCATCCCTTTGTTTCCATGAGGCGAGTCAGTTTATCCTACTGTATGGTTATATGAAGAGCATTCACTCTCTAGTGAGAGAAGCTTCAGGGAGTGGTGTGGAATTCCTCCTGCATATGTGTTGCTTTTGTTGGTTAATGAATTAAAGAATCTGTCTTGGTCCTGGCAGGGCAGAATCGAGGTAGATGGGGAAAACTAAATTGAATGCTGAGAGACAAAAGGTTGAGTCAGGAGACTCTATGTAGTCACCGCCAGGAACAGATGAGCCAGAACCTTGCCGGTAAGCCACAGCTATGTGGAGATACACAGACGAATAGAAATGTGTTAAATTAAAATGTAAGAGCTATTCAATAAGAAGCTAGAGCAAGTAGGCCAAGCAGTGATTTAATTAATATAGTTTTTGTGTGGTTATTTCTGGAGTCTGGGCAGCCAGGCACAAACAAGTGGCCTCCTACAATAAGGAACATCATTTCATCTCAGGTATGTGAAGACACAAATGAAAACACTAAGATGCAGAAAAGCTATTACACCTACTATCTGGTGGCATATGATGGCTATATTGTAAATGATAACTTAACAGGGTTGGTAATTTTTGTGGAGGCAAAGGCATGTGTGTGTCTATAGGAGTGTTTCCACAATGAATAAGAGACCTGGAAAAAGTCACCTGAATGTGGTGGCACTGTCATATGGACTTGGGTCCTAGGCTGACTGAAAAGGAGAAAGTGAGCTGAACACCAATAGCCATGTGTCCCTTTGATGCTTCACAGTATCTGCAATGGGACCTGATTCTCATTCTCATAAAGCTATGAATTTCCTGTGACAATCAATTGTATCTTCAAACTGTGAACCATGATAAAGTCTTTATTTCCCTAAGTTGCTTAATTTTGGTGCAGTGACAAGAAAAGTACCCAATTCATGTGTTTCCTGGATCATAGAATTTTTGCTCTTGGAAATCTAAGCAAATGAGTTATCTCTTTCATATGTTACCCATTAAAATATATTTTCTAAAACTATTCAAACAGACTATAAGAATATACAGTGTTACATATCTTTGAGCTTTTCTTTTTTTCTTTTTTTAGAGACAGGGTTTATCTGTAGCTTTCAAGCATGTCCTGGAACTAGCTCTTGTAGACCAGACTGTTCTCGAACTCACAGAGATCCGCCTGTCTCTGCCTCCCAAGTGCTGGGCTTAAAGGCATGTGCCACCACTGCCTGGCAGTGCTGCATCTCTTAATAACACAGTCACATCTTAGGACATGACTCATGAGATGATTTTGTCTCATAAACATAAAGTATACCTACTCTAAATAAGATGATCATGTCATCACTCGGTGATATCTTACGGTAGCATTACAGCACACATAAGTGACATAAACTGTAATATTCTTAGATAACAAATGATGGTATGTATAAAAATGGAGAAAGTATTTTCTTTAGGTTAATTTTTTCATTTGTGTCATTAGTCATTTTATTCTTCTTTTCTAAAAGAAATTGAGAATTTGGATTACTATACTGCACCCATATTCTATTCAAAGCCTGTGGATATTGGGATATTGATAGCCTAGTCTCTACCATTAATTTCCCATTTTTCTTGTGACTGAAGTAATAAGAGACTTCCAATTAGTTGATCCAATTTGATCTTCTGATTTAGAAGAGGAAATCATTGTTGATATTTTAGCAACAAATCTTTTTGATATAAATAAATTTATGTATTTATTACTTGTTTTACAACCTGGTCACAGTTTCCCCTCCCTCCTCTCCTCCCAGTCCCTTCCACCCCAGCTCTGTTCCCTTTAAGCAATCCACTCCTCCATTTCTGTTTACAAAAATGCATATCTTCCACCAATATAAACAGCTATGTCACATCAAGTTGAAATAAGACTGAGCATCTCACCATGAATTAAAGCTGGGCAACCAAGTATGAGGAGTAGGGTCCCAAAATGTAGCCGGATTAATAAAAACCCAGAGACAGATACTGGGGTTCAATCTGAATATAAGAAAAGCAAAGCATTGAAACCCCTACAAAGGCCTTACCTGTTTTAAATTTTCAGACTGAAAGAGAGCAAGTTTCTGACTCACCCCACCTTATATTCCTCTCTAGTGCTGGAATTAATGTGTGCACCTTCCACCATCCAGCCTCTATAGCTAACTAGTGTGGTTGCTGGGATTAAAAGTGTGTGCCACCACCGCCTGGCCTGTACGGCGTTCTGTTCTCCAAGAAAGCTTTATTTATTAAACAACAAATGAAATATCACTATACCAAAGGCCTGTAAAGGAGTCATAGACAGCCCTGTTGCCATTGTTAGGAATCCCACAAGAGGACCAAGCTACACAACTGTAACATATATGAAGAGTGCCTAGGTCAGCCCCATGCAGGCTCCCTGGTCATCAGTTCAATCTCCATGAGCCCCTTCGGTCCCAGGTTAGTTGTTTCTGTGAGTTCTCTGGTGGCGCCCTTGAACCCTTTGGCTCCTATAATCCTTTCTCCTCTTCTACAGGATTCCTGGAACTCCACCTAATGTTTGCCTGTGGGTCTGTATCTGATTCCATTAGTTGGTAGATGACACTTCTCTGATGACATTTAAGCTACGCACCAGTCTGGTCACAAGGCATAATGGTCAGTTTAGGTTATGTATCTATTGTTGCTAGGAGTATAAGCTGGGGTCTTCTTTGTAGATTCCTGGGATATTCTCATGCTCCAGATTTTAACCTAATCTGCATATTCTTCCTGTTTCCAGTAGTCAGTATTAACCACCTCTGCTCCATCCCCCCAACCTGATCCCTCATGTTCTCATCCCCACCCATCCTCAGTCTACTCCTGAAAGCTCTTCTGTTGCCCCTTGCCGGATAGACCTGGGTGATCCCCCATGAACCCTCCTTGTTGGTGCCTGTGCTATTGGTGCTCTGTTTAGGAAGTTGTCTCCTGTGCCAATGCATTCAAGACTATTTACCACTTTCTCTTTTATTAGTTTCTTTGTGTCAGTATTTATGTTGATGTCTTTGATCCACTTGGACTTGAGATTTTTACATGGTGATAGATGTAGATCTATTTACATCCTCCTACATTCAGACATCGAGTTAGACCAGCACCATTTGTTGGAGATGCTTTCTTTTATCCATTGTATACTTTTGACTTCTTTGTCAAATATTAGGTGTCCATAGTTTTGTGAACTTAAGTTTGATCTTTGATTTGAATCCATTGAACATGTCAGTTTTTGTGCCAATAGCATGTGTTTTTTTATTATTACAGCTCTGTAGTACAGCACGTTGATGAGTTTGGGGTTTCTGCGCTAACTGCCAACTATTGCAAGAAGAAGAAACTCATATTCTGAGAGTTGAGCTTTGCTCAGGTACCTGGGTAAAGCAATGGGACAGTAGATGTTGCTTATTATATGCCCATCTACCAAATGATAGTGGTGGTTTTTCATTAGTGACCCTGACATATCCAGACTCAGGTTCTTGGCCTCATTGACAGTATCAGATATGGGACATATTGTGGAATAATCCTAATCATAATTAGTAAATAGTTGGGTCCTCTCGTAACACTTTTGTCACTATTGCATCAGTGGCTATATCTTACCATGAATGTGGTTCTTGTTTTATTCCTCAGTGATGTTTGATGTGGATAATTATAGTCCTCTGGAAGGTTCTTATAGCACTATGAATACCTCCTTTTAGTGATAGTGCTTCCAATCAAATGACATCTAGATTTTTTCCCAATGTTTCTTCTAGACTATAATTTATAAAGTTCCAGTATTCTTTACAATTTGTAATACAAGGAATAATAATGTGTAATAAAAATGAGATTGTCACCAATAATTTTAACATTTGCATGGGAACACTCAGTATTAAAACCTCCAAAGCCTTCATTATTATGTATTACTGTTGCGAGATTTCCTGCCACAGATGCATGAGCAACAGTGCAGTCACATTTTGAGATGAAAAGGAGAAAGCTAGTTAAGCAACATTTTACATTTCTTCAGTGATTGAGAATTCTCTAAGCTGCCACATCCAATAGAATGTTCCTGATCCTTCTCTGTATGGTTCCAGAAAAGCAGAACTTGGGAATTTTTCATTCTGTTACTAAGAAACTCTTGTGAGACTGACCAGAGTGCCTGTGGTTGCAAGAGGGTAGCTCCCTTTCATCCTTCATTTAAAAAGAGCTCTCTCTGTCACTTACAGATCTCTCATTGAGAACACCTGGTCTCTAGGCACGTTGGTTTGTCTTGTGAAATGAGAAAGTTCTCCAGAAAAGAGAAAAGAAGAAACAATGTTATCCAAGGCAAACTCCTAGAAAAAAAGGCACAGTATCTACTGCATGGAGGAGTATCAGACCTGTAATCTAGTCTCAGGATGAGGCAATGCCAAAAATATCACTACCCACAATTTCTTTCTTGCGGGTATTCAATACAATTTTTCTATTAGTAAAATTAATGTGTGATAATATAAATAGAAGGTGCTATGGAGATGACACAGTGTGCAATATTGTTGGTTATACAAACTTTAATAACTGTAAGCTTGAACAGTGAAATATCCTTGCTTGGTCACCATCACCTAAATGTATGGACCAGACAGAAGGATCCTCAGGGTTCTCTGGCCTCCAGCTTTGTTATAGGCTCAGTAAGAGTCCTTATCTGGTAGTTTGAATGTAATTGGCGCCCATAAGCTCACTGGGAGTAGCACTAAGAGGAGGTGTGGCTTATTCGAGTAGGTGTGGCCTTGATGAAATAATTGTGTCACTGTGGGGTATGGGTTTTGAGCTCTCCTATACTCAGGATATTAACAGTGTCTCAGTTCACTTCTAGTTGCATGCAGATCAAACAGGATTCTCACCTATTGTCTGCCTGCATGTATGTGGCTGTGTCCCATCACAATGGTCATGGATCGAACCTCTGAACTGTAAGCCACCCAATTAAATGTTTTTTCTTTGTAAAAGTTGCAGTGTTTGCGGTGTCTTTTCACAGTAATTGAAACCCTAGTTAATAAAGTAATAAGACAGAATTTTGACTGAACTAGGCACCCACACGTTCTTCTGAGCTCTGCATACAAATATGAACACACACGCTCATGTACACATAAACTACACACATTAGACACACACACACCCACAGAGAACATTATCCATAGAATTAGGTCTTATAATAAATCTCTCTTTCATGAATAAAGAAAACAGTTGAGTTAGTTTTGGGAGACATGGGGTTAGATATAGGCTAAAGAGGAGTAATACTTAAAATTCATGGCAGCAGAGGAGAGGGTGCCTGTACTGACCTTGTCCTACAGTTACATTGTTGAATATCTTGATCATCACCATAGAAATTTCGCATGATGGATGGAGATAGAGCCAGAGACCCACATTCACATCAGAGCAAGGGACTGAGCTCCCAAGGTCCAGTGGAAGAGCAGAAGGAGGGAGAAGAGGAGCAAGGAAGTCAGGACCTTGAGGGACTGGCCCACCAACTGAGACAGTGTGCTCGATCTATTGAGAGCTCATCAAATCCATCTGGACCAAGACTGAATGAGCATATGACCAAACCAGACTCTCTGAATGTGGCTGCTAATGAGGACTGACTGAGAAGCCAATGATAATGGCACAGGAACCTATCTATCTCTTCTGCATGTATTGGATTTTTGGGAACCTATTCTATATGGATGCATACCTTCTTAGACCGGGATGGAGGGGGGAGGGCCTTGGGCTTTCCACAGGGCAGGGTACCCGGCCCCATCTTAAGGAATGGCTTAAGGGGGAGGTCTGTGGGCTAGTGGGAGAGCAGGTGTGCCTGGGACAAGGGGAGTAAATGTAAATTTTTCTTTTAAATTCAATAAAAATGAAAAAAAGAAAATGTATAACCAAAAGTTTCATGCTGGTATTTGTTATGCATCCTCTTTGACAAATTGATTTGTTAAGTACTTAGCAAATGCATCCCTTTTGATCTTGCTATTTTTCTTTATTTTATTTTCTTACCAGATAGTGATTCTAACATACTACAGAATGTCCTATGTAACCTGGGAAAATGTAGACATTAATAAATGCCCAAAGGTAAGGAAAATATGAATAAATTGAATAGTTAGTTAAATTGTAAATTAATCATTTGACTGGTTCATAAAATGTAAAGTTAGAGAGATCTTTAAAAATGCTTCATAATAATGCAGTTGTAAAATATTATCATTTAACTCTGTGGCTTATCAAAAGGAAGCACGATTAGTTCTGTGCATTGGTCCAAAGAGGCAAATAAATCATTCTAAATATTTGAGAACAAGTCTAGTAGAAAACAAAATAGAAGGCAGTTTTATTTTTGGAAACGTTGCTAGTGGAGCATCAGAAATGAAGTAGAGAGAATGGGCTTTTTGGTCTACAGTCTTTTCCTGGGATTTAGCTTTGCAAATATTTTAGAACCTTTCTCTATGTAAGTATAATATGAAGTCATTTTCGCACCATAAAAGCAGGGGAATTTTATAAAGTGGCAGCACTATTAGCTTTAGATAAGCGTACTGAAAACCTCTTCCAGCAAAAAAAATCTTATTTATTAACTAAACAGATTTAAACCATCGGAGTGAAACTTCAAAGTGATTTGCATAATATTTCCTCATTAGAATTAATACTCTTTAAAATCCACATACAGTTTAGAACTTACACACAACACATTATTTGAATATATAGGATGCATCTGAGCTGGAACATCAGGAAAAATACAGCCAGCCTATAATACCTGAGAAGCATAAGCAAGTGTTTTCCTTAAATAGATTTAAGATGAATTAATAATGTTTTAGGATAAGTAAGGCTTTTTGTAGGGGGTTATCTTCCTCATCCACTGTAATTATTGTCAGTTTTCTAGTTTTCTGCTTATGATAGTCATCATGGTTTTTCAACTTGACACATATGGGAAGCAGGAATCTCCTTCAGTTGGCCTATGGCCATGTCTATGGGGAATGGCCATGACTATTGATTGATGTAGAATATTCTATGCTACTATGAACTGAGCTATTTCTTAGGCTAACTTGGAGCTCACTAGCAGCAAATCAGCAATTATCTTTCTTTTGTGGTTTCTGCAATTGCTCCTGCTTAAGTTTCTGCCCTGGATTTCTAAAATGATCGATTCAAACTTGGAAGTGTAAGTCACGTAAATGCTTTTCTCAACAGACTGAAAATTAGAGCATCCATTAGTAACAGAAGTAGGGTTGTTGCAGTCATGAACCTGAGAAGGTTGGTGTGGTGACGGTTTTTGGAAGGCTTTAAACTTTGATAGGGAAAAACCATTGATTGATACAATTTAATTGGTTATTCTGTGGAAAGTTGTAATATAACCATACTCAAAGAAGGCCTGCAGGAATTGTATAATGATCACTTATTGTTCTTGCAGGGGATTTCAAGTACAGATACGATGTCTCGCAATTGTCTACTTTAAGAAATCTTGTATCCTATTTTAGACTCCATGAACACTAATATCCATTTAGTGAGGAGACATGTGAGCAACATATTCACACATATTAAAAAATAAATTTAAATAAAATATAAAAGCAGAAATAAATGTGTATAATTAGGTCTGGCTTCTGATATTTGAGAGGTAAACCAAAAAATACTCCACTAGGGCTGTTTGTGTGATATTTTGTATTAAGAATATGTATGTGGTCACTAGTTAGCTAGGTTAAATAATACGTGACCAGCAACACTGAATTGAGTCATTTGCTTTACTGGAAGAATGTATGCTGGCCAACTGATGATTAAATATCAGGTGTAATTAGCAATAGATCACGCCATTGTGGTTAAAACTTCTGTGGTTCAATGGGACAGTGGAAGAAAATTTACTCAGCGTCAGCAGACCTAAATTGTGCTCTAATAGATACAAGACTTCATATCAATCAGGAAGCAGAACTTAACAAATAATGTATACAAATTTCCTACATGGTGCTGCACTTGAAGGCCTGAGGGCATCTTGAAGTCATATGACTTCATAGGATTCCCTGCGGAAAAAGAAAAAGCTTGAAAAAGGCTATTGGTGAATGTTCAGGATCAGTTGCCGTACCGAACTGTATTAATCTGGGTTTTCTAGAGTAACAGGATCCATAATATATAAGGGATTTATTTTAGGATGACTTACAGGCTGTTGTCCAGCAAATCCAACAATGGCTAACTATGAACAGAGAGTCCAAGAGCCTGATAGCTGTTCAGACCACAGAGCAGGATAACTCAGCTCCCCTTCATTACACACGAATCACAAAGAAGTAGGCTCTAATGCCGGGGAAGGAATGGCCTTGCTATCAAGGTGAGAGTAAGAAGGCAAAGAGAAAAAAAATCTTCCTTCTCTCATGTCCTTATATAGTCTTCCAACAGAAAGTGTAGCCAAGATTGAATACATATTAAAGATCTGGATTATAGGTGTGTCTTTGTAGGTCAAAGACTCCGATTAGAAGTTAATATTTCCACTTCAAGTTAAGTAGAAGCTTCATTCAGATCTGCCTTCTATTTGTGGGGTTTTAGTTAATTGCAGATGTAGTCAGGTTGGACAACCAAAAATAGCCATCAAAAGACCCTAAATATAAGAGCCACACCCTACTATGGTATATGTGAATACGACAGCAGCTTGTGTGGAGTGTAGTTGCTGGAGCTTACAAATCAAGTTAAATTTGTTTTGCCAAAGGCAAAGTCAGAAGAGGGTCTCCCCACATTAACCTGTTGGAACCCAGAAGATAATGACTTAAATGTTTAACAGTGACCTATAATACGTAGTTAACAATGATGCATGTTAGGTATTATTTGATTCAATTAAAACTGTGTCCTGGTCTTACCTTTTGGTGTAAGAAAACATATAACTTACCGTGAATTTTACAGAAGGTCCTGGATAAGAGACTTTGAACATTTTAAAGGACATTGAACATTTTAAGTGTTATAATTTTTAAGAACACTGAAGTTTTAAAAGTTGTACTGCATTTTCTATGATAGGAACAAGAGATTTTTGGGACAAAGAAGGGAAAGGTCATGCTTTAAGTGTGACACACTTGTGTGTCAAATTGACAAGCAGTACTCTCCTGGGGGCTAATCTTGGCTGTCAATTTGACACATCTGGTAAGAGGGAATTTCAGTTGAAGAACTGCCTTTTTCCCTTTAACCTGTGGCCATATGCATGGGGAATTATCTTGATTATTGAAAGATATAGAAGGGCCCAAATAACCATGACCGAAACTATTCCAAGGACGAGTGGTCCATGGCTTTGAAAAATGCTAGCTAGAAATAATCAGTAAGAACATTTCTTCACAGGTTCTATTTCTGCCTCTGCTCGAGTTTTCTGCACTGAGTTCATTGAACAATGAATTATGAATTTCCTCAAAATGATGTCCTCACTGATATATCCAAGTAGTCAAAAAGCATAAAGGAAAAAATATCTGTAAGACACAGCACAATTATTGTGTTCAACATGAATTTATAAAAATGAATAATGAGCTATAATAGTAATTTTTAAAAAGCAAATGGACATTTAACTCTTTGTCCTTAAAATTTACATCAACTATCCACTGTTTTCTAGATGAGATATGATATGTGACATACCTATGTATAAATTCTGTACATATTACACACACATATGTATTTGTATATATACACATATATTTAAAAATATGTGCACTTTGTAAATAAGGTTGCCATCAATCTTACAGAGGGTTTGCTTTTTGTACTTAATTGTTAAAATGACTATCAAGTGAAGAATAATGTTCTTGTTTACTTTTGGTTACTTTGGTAAACACTATGATCCAAAACAACTTTTTAAGTAAAGTGTTTGTGTGTGTGTGTGCATGTGTGTTTCTATAGAAGTGAACATACTTTAAATACTAAAGTTTCCCTAATGTTTACAAGTTAATTAATATTATGTTTTCTACACTCATTGATTATACCAATATAACCCATCAATCAAACAAACAAACTACAAAACAAAACAAAGACAGGAAAGAGTGGCACATATCTTAAACCTCAGCACTTGGGAGTAAGAGGCAGGTAGATCTCTGTGAGTTCAAGACCAGCCTGGTCTACAGAGAGAGAGAGTTCTAGGACAGACTCCAAAGCTACACAAAGAAACCCTGTCTGGAAAAACAAAACAAACAAGTCATTTTGATGACAAGAGCTGTACTTTCTTTTTTCTCATCATCAGTAGCTCAGGATGATTAATCTTGTGGACAGTAGAAACTCATATGTAAGAACGTATTTTTCATCTTTCTGCAGTCCACAAAAGAAGCTGCGAATTTTTAAATAATAGTCATGCAACCTCTATAAAAGTTGCAATTTTGTAAGTTTAGATAGTTCAGTAGGTTTATGATGATTATTTAAAACAGCATAATTACCTGAATTTGGGTCCTGGAACTTACTTGAATGTAGAAGAAGAGAAAAGATGCCACAAACCTGGCCCCTGGTTTAGACATGTGGGGTGGTACCTAAGAACCCAAATATATCATAAATGCTCACAATTACAGTAAGTATGTCTTTTAAAAAGGAATTCTGTTTCCCAATAGAAAAAAAATGTTATGTTGCAAATAACACCAACCACAGTTATTTTAAATATGTTCTTACATTAATGCATTTTATTTTTTATATATGCGTGTTTTGCTTTATCTTCATGCATGTATGTGCATCAAATGCATACTTTTGAATTGTGGAGATAAAGGGAGCATCCGGTCTTCTGGAACTAAAGTTTTGGGTGGTTGTAAGCAACCATACGTGATGTTAGCAACCCAACCAAAGTCTTCCGCAAGAGGAAATTGTTCAAAACGTCCGAGTTAGCTTCCTAACTGCGGAAATTTTAACTACATATATATTACAATAAGAAGACTAGAGATAAGGATCAGTCCTTGTGAGTGCTTCTGGTTTTTCCAGGAGGCTGGAGTTCAGTTCCTATTACCCAGATCAAGCAAGTAACAACCACCTATAACTTCAGAGACAAAGGATTCTGTGCCCTTTTCTGATCTCATTGGATACTTGCAACTCATGTGAAGATACACCACAAACATGCAAACCATGCACACACATACATGTATATGCACCAACACACACATACATAGAGGGGCTATTATGATGATCATAATTAAAATATCTTATGTTGTCTGGAACTTTTTCCTACTTGCTGAAAAAGTCAGAAAATCTGCCTTATTCACAGTGTATTTCTATATGGATTTAAACATCTTCCCTTAATAGTTCGCTAAGTGGAGGCTGTCTTAATCTCAGTCTTTCTATAGGCGTGAGTGTTAGATCACAGACTTTGACTGCCTTAATCTCTCCTCAGAAATTAGGCAACTTTAACTGCGTTGATACCTTCTGTGAAGGCTACAATACACAGGTGTCAGTGGTGAAAGCAAATCCCACCTCTTCCACTATCACATGCAAGATAAATTTATATTACCTAGGATTTATTCCCCGTTGTTAAATCACATGTTGTAGAACTTCCTAACAACCTCTGAAACTAACAAAAGTTATAAATTCACTTTGGTGGGACATTTACCTATAGCTTCTTCCTTCTCTCCATCATCTGTACACAAAGGGCTTTTTTTCCCTACCCTTCTAGTTTAAGTTACCTCACTTAATAAATCTTTTTCGAGTTTTTAAAGGAAAGCCTTTGTCTTCCTTTAAGACTTTGGTACCTCCTACCTCTCCCCTGCCCCTGGGCACAATAATAACTTCTATGGTTGCAGATGGGGGCCTGATAGAAGCTGTAATATCTTGACCCCTTTTCAGTCAACCTTCAAGTTGCTATATCTTCTAAGAGCTCCACAAATCACTTGCCATTCGGAGAAAATCTAAGGGAAGAAAGACTGAAATCTCAGGTGAGGGTTCTGTTACTACCCTCTTCTTTATCATCCTAAGGAATATCAAGAACTCCATTACGACCGCCATAGTCCTAGACACTTCTGCAAGATTCTGCTGACATACTTAGTTTCCAGACCACCAGATCAAAGTACTCTCTACTTTAAGATCCTTTTTATGACCAGAGGAAAGCACTATACTACTAATCATAAATTACAATTTGCATAATAACCATATTATCAATTGATAATATAAAATGAACACTATGATTTAAAAATAGCCATATGACTAGAATTTAGAAATTAACAATATTACCAAAAAAATCCAAGGAGTTCTAGAATGAATATTTACAAAACTAGGAAATGTATAAGTGTAAATAAATAAACCAATAGCAGAAAAACACTTAGGTTAGCCACCCCAAAATGAATAATTTGTTAAAAGATAATGTGAAATATCATTTTATGCCTAAGGGCAGGCATATGAATACTTAATTCATATACAACTATATAAATGAGTACCACTGATTTTCTAATATGTTCAATACTAACACAAGATAAATATAAGCATGCATGTATGAGCAAAGGAAAAAGATTATAAGAAAACAGGACAGTATCTTCATTACTACACGGTGGAAATATTTACTTGAGATATTTATTTGAGAACAATATTGATTATAGCAAAAATATTGACACATTGAATTTATTAATATTTCCATTCAATAAAACTAAACATATATGATTAAAGGGTAAATTCCTGATTATCTAAGGAAAATACTAAACAATCCAGGAAAAGTAAGTACACCATTTAGAAAAGATGATATTTAAATATCCTTAGCTATTTATATGTGTAATTAGCAATATTGTTCAAAAAGAGTAAAATCCACAGTGAATCTACTTTATACTTGTATTTAGTATATATATATATATATATATATATATATATATATTTTTTTTTTTCCCATGAACAGACCAGATGGAAGTTCTGAGTTGACATAATTGCAAATAAGTTTAAAAGAGTTGTGCTATGTTTGTACTCTCTGTATATGATGTGTGACACAAGTATTTGCATTTATAACACATATAACTATAACAAAGATATCTGCGCTGAACGATGTGTGAGTTCTGTTAAATTTTGCATCTGTTCAGGTTTCCTTCACCATCCTGGCTTCCTAAGAATGTCCACAGCCAAGTGCTTCAAAATGAAAACTTGATCTGCTGTGTTATCGGTTGCTATGCGAAGTTACTAAGAGCATTCGATTAATCTAGCACTAATTATGAAACTCGATTTCAGTAAACCTGTTTTTTCTCTTTGTTTATTGCTCATGGGCTCAAGAATGAGAATGGTTATGCAAAATTGTGCTAAGTACTAATAATACAAACTTTGCAAAACAAAAAAAGAAGCAAAAGCTCTAAGAAGAAAACGTTAATGCAAGTGAGCTGAGATTATTCCAAGTCTTTGGCAATTAAAATAGTTTGCATCTGAAAGCCTTTAGAATATCTGCTGTCATTATTGTGTGCCTCAAACGCATGTGTTCATTTTCCAAACTGAAGAAAGGAAACAAACAAATGAAAGAACTCCAGTGTTTGCTACAGATGTTCAGAGATGCTTAGATAATGTGTTCTATTTTCCTAAGACAGCTGCTTAGGGATAAGCTGTGCCTGGATGGATTAGTTCATATCAAGATGTTCCAAAGAAAGTTTGAATTTCCTAAACTGGTGCCATGAAGTAATAGGGTGTGATGTTTTAACGTATAAACATAACCGAGAAAAAATGTATAAAAAATAGCAACACAGAACAACATACACAAAACAACATAAATAATGAAAGTTTATTAAATCAACACCAGAATGAAATAATTACCTTTCAAACAAGCAGCATTCATCTTTAAATACATTTCCATGTTAATGTCTTAAACCAAGTTACAAAGTTTTATTTTTATTTATCGTTTAACATTGAGCTCTGTGTGTTACATTACACACTTTAAATGGAAAATGAGCCCTCTGACACAGAAGTGGCAAAACTGTTCATAGTGGTAACTATCTACTTCTTTGTTTGGTTTTGGGGCCTTCTCTATAGAAGACATTTCATGTCTGATAATGAAAATATTATAAAAATCCACATGCTGGGAAGACACAAACCATGAAGAGAACTTCCTGATGTTTTGCTAAAAGTTTCAGGTCTTAAATTGTCTTTGAAATAGTTATGATGATATTTACAGAGAGCTTTTGGGTGGGTCTTGTTACATCAAACCACATTACATAGCCTGGAAGGAATCCACAAGTTCCCATCTTCTGTGGAAACAAAAACAGAACCTGTTTTCCAAAGTAACATATACTTAGACTCAAATATTGATGTCAAGATACATTTATGTTGGCTTGGCTTAGCATCCCCCAAAATCAAATGTTTTACAGCAGTTAAAAAAATTGAAGAAAACACAATAATATACATAATCTATGCTCTCTCTATTTTCCATTTTTATGTGGCTTATTTATTCTTTGCCCCCTTTACTCTTTTAATCTATTACTGTCTGTACTCTTTCATATTACTTTTACTATCTCTTTAAATACTACGTTTTATTTTTTAAAAACTATTTCTTCTTACAACTGTCTATATTCTTTTTCTTCTCTCTCCCAAGCCTATCTACATTTATCCAACACTGACCTACTCAGGGGTCTTTTTCATCTGAATCTGTCTTAGTTG
>JAQHUG010000383.1:791894-810229 GCA_028555095.1 Dicrostonyx torquatus | reverse complement strand
TTCTCTCTCATATGTATATTTTCTTGGGATAAGAAAATGCTGTGAGATATTTTGTTTACTTGTGCTTAGTATGATTTGGGAGTAGTTACTCAACTGGATTAATGTTAACCTTTAAAATGTATTTCTTGAGTTTAATACATATATAAAATATGATCACATCTACCCACATCTTTGTCCAACTGTTCTATATTCTCCAATATGCCCCTTTTCAAATTTATGTCTAGTCAAAATGATTTTATTAAGCCTTGGGAATTTCATCTGTTTTTTAATCCCTCCTATATTTTTCCTAAATCTACCCCTCCCAGGACCCATGCAAACTCATTTTATTACTCTATTTCTCCTTGTCTTCTTCCTCTTTGTCCTCCTTTTCTTCTTTAGCAATTTTCAGTTGCATATGGAAAAACAAAATACTCACGATTACTGAAACAATACTAAAAAAATAAAATAACTGCTGGATATCATCAAGTGTTATTACAAAGGAATTTTAGCATAAGCAGAATGTGTTTTGGCATATATACAAACACACAACAAAATACATTGATCAATGGAGTTGAATTGAAAATCAAAATATAAATCCATATACCCTTGGACACCCAATTTTGATAAAGAACCCAGACATACACTCTGAAAACAAAAACACAGCATCTCAACAACTTGTGTTGCTCAAAAGAAGCACCTGAGTAGAGAGAAATGCAAATAGATCCATACTTATCTATAACCCTGCAAAAACTTAACTCCAGATAGATCAGAGACTTTAACATAAAACAGTATTCTAACTGATAGTATAGAAAGTGGAAAATAGCCTTGTTCTTCCTGGTACATAAAAAAAGACACTCAACACAGGAACCAAGACAAACAACTAAAAGGTGGGACCTTGTGAAATTTACAGTCTTCTTCAGGACAATGGACACTATCATTTGTTTAAAGCAGCAGGCTACAGATGGAAAAACAGTTTTAACAGCTATGCATTAGATAGAGGACTAATATCCATTGTACATAAACTCAAAAAATTATAGATCAAGAAGCAAATTAAAAGTGAGGTGCAGATCAAAACATAATTTACAAATGATTAAACTCAAATGACAAGAAATCATTTAAAGAAATGTTCAATGTTTTTAGTCATCGGAGGTATGAAAATCAAAAATACTTTGAGATTTTTACCTGACAACAATTAGGATAGGTAAGATCAATGAAACAATAACTCATTCATTTGAGAATGTGGAATAAAGGGAACATCTTCTTTTGCTCTGAATGTGGCTGCCAATGGGGACTGACTGAGAAGCCAATGATAATGGCACAGAGACATATCTCTTCTGCATGTATTGGCCTTTTGGGAACCTATTCTATATGGATGCACACCTTCTTAGGATGGGATGGAGGGGGGAGGGCCTTGGGCTTTCCACAGGGCAGGGTATCCTGCCACATCTTAAGGAAGCAGGGGGAGGGTGATGGGGTAGTGGGGGAGTGGGAGGGCCTGGGCCAAGGGGAGTAAATGTAAATTTTTCTTTTAACAATAAAAAATGTAAAAAAAATGTCAAAATGAAAACTAACATACTTCAAGATCCAGTTATACCAGACTTGGGTACAGGATGGTTCGCCTTACCACAGAGACAATTGTTCAACAGAGTTCACTATTCCTCAATTCATAATATTCAGGAATCTGAAATATCCTAAATGTTCCTAAACATAAAAATGCATAAAAAAGAAAATGTGGTATCTTTATACATTGGAGTATTACTCAGCAGTTAAAAGAAAGACATGTACAGGTAAATGGATGAAACTTGAAAAAAATCATCCTGAGAGAGATGAGATATTCCAGACAAAGAAAGAAAAATGCAATATGTATTTGCTTACATGCAGATATCAACATTTAAATCAATGATAATAAAGCTACAATCCATAGAACCACAAATGTTAGGTATGGAGGAAGGGACTGGGTAGAGCAGATATGTTGTCAGAATTTTATCTCCTGCCCAGTTCCCACAATCACCAATTCCCAAAGAAAATCACACTGAGGTCTATATTAATGATAAAATGATTGGCTCCATTAGCTCAGGCTTCTTATTAAATCTTATAACCTATATTAACCCATTATTCTTATCTATGTTAGCCACCTGGCTCCGTACCTTTTTCAGTGGGGTGGATCACATCTTCCTTCTTCTGTGTCTGTGCAAAACTGGGGAGAAATGGGCTTCCTCCTTCCCAGAATTCTCCTGTACTCATTGACTGGCCTCTACTTCCTGTCTGGTAGTCCAGCCTATACTTCCTGCCTGACTACTGGCCAATCAGCATTTATTTAAACCATAATTGACAGAATATAGACCATTGTCCCGCATCACAGATAGATCTCTGTTGAAAGGGAAATAAAATAGGTAGTTATGGACAGATGGGGCAGAACTCGAACAGGAGGATCAAGCAGATTGGGTAAAGGAGGACAAGATGGGTAGAGGGGGAGACACAGCTAAAATTAAGGGACATTTAAGGGGAAATATGGAAAACTAATAATATAAGCTCTAAAATACATGTATGAAGGTGATCTACATGAAGTCGCCAAATAACTGGACTCTACAGACCCAAATAGTCATCTCTTGTCACCAAACAAAGCTGCCAATAGTGGGTTACATATAATTGAATGGACTACCGTGAAAATCCCAAACAACCTAGTCTGTTGCCAAACTTATAGGTTGCCCTCCACAAACTGTTGGCAAGACACCAAGATGAAGAGAGAAACTCAATGAACATGGGGAAATTGAGCTGGTGAAGCACAGAGATGAAGGCTCAAATATATGAAGTCATCAGATTATTTTTCAAAAATCTGAAATAAGAGATAGGTAGTTTTATCAATGGACTTCAAAGTGTGTGTGTGCTGGGGTAAGTTTGTCTACATTTGAGTTAAGTTCTCCATTAGTGTGCAGTCAATGAAACAAAGAAAAACAAGGAAGAATATTATGCAAGCAGTGGGACAGTGATGTATATTTGTCACAGTGGCTTCACTAAGAGTGATATTAATTCTATCAAGAAAATATAGCAAAAGTTTGATGTGTATATAATAGATTAGGTGGAGGGAAGAATGTAGATAATCTGGAGATATCATTGCATTTTTATTTTACATGGAAATAAATGCATTATTTAACTGGCAAAATGAGCACTTAATGGTAGTATTTGGGGCATAAAGCATGAAAATGTAGGTATTATTTGACACTTCATATACATGTTTGACTGTTTTAAAGTTATGTCAATATACTTATAAGACAGGTAACAATTTATAATTTTTGCCTTCTTTTTTGAATATAGAAAGCATATTTTCCCTAGATTCTATAACACAATTATTCAGAAAAACATGAAAAAACACATCTAACTCTTAAGTTGATATTCTATTTTGGAAATGTTTGAGTATAAGTTAATAATGAAATTTAAATATTCTGTTTTAGTATTCTCTAAATCCAAGTAATAGTAATTTTTAGTAAACATTATCTTTTCAGGGACTTAGAACCACTGATGTATATCTATAAAACATATTTTATACATATAGAACATATATAATGCAATATTGTATTATATATAGTATATTTACTATTATAACATAAAATTGTAAATAATATCAATATTATATAAAATGCAGTTTTATATTATGGTAGCAGCAAAGTGTAGTACTTCTATATACATAATATCTCTTTTTTTTCTGAGACAGGGTTTCTCTGTATCTTTTGGAGCCTGTCCTGGAACTAAGTTGTAGACCAGGCTGGTCTCGAACTCACAGAGATCTGCCTGACTCTGCCTCCCGAGTGCTGGAATTAAAGGCATGCGCCACCACCGCCTGACCTACATAATATCTTGTTACGTCATTCATACTAATTAAGAGAAGGAAAAATTCTTGCCTTTTGACTGAATCCCTCAGGTATTTTACCTTATTTATTTGTCTTTTTTTTTTTAATTATGTGTTTCCAACTACAGAGATTATCAGTCAGTCTCCTAAAATTTTTCCACAACCTCCTCCACATGTTTTCTGAGCCTTGGGTGTAGCAGTGTTTTGCAGATGTATCCATGGGGACTGGGCTCAGCAACTCGGCATACTTTGATAGGTTGGCACTTTCTGCAGTGGTTTCCATCTGCTTCAGCACTATCTCTTAATAACAAGATGGAAGTATGCTATTTTGCCTGGGCAGAATATTCACTGAGTGATTTTATAGAAAATTTACAAGTTTGCATGACAGAAATTTATGCAAAAAAACCAGCACCTCGTCTTAAATCCAAGAAGTTAATAAAAAAAATGCTACTTGTAGTGGTGTAATTTTGAAATGAAGGAAAGAGTTATTAAGCTAGAAAAAGATGTTCAGAAATGAATAGTGAAACAAGAAATACAAAAATTAAGTCTATGACTCAATCTATAGAAACAGTCACATAAAATCCCAAATGTGTGGACACAATATTCTTATAAAAACACTATAAAATATTATGAAAGCAGTATATAAGAATGCAGCAGCTACGCAAAACTGATGTTCAACCTTTTTTATATGCTAGACTCATAAGTAGAGAATCATTCTCTATCTTACTTTCATTTTGTGGAGGTTCACCAAAATATATAAATATTTAAAGAGTAAACGAACCAAACCAAACCAAACCAAACCAGTTCTTATGACTTTAGGATATCATGGTAAGGGAGATGAACGTACAAAAGATGTCTCATTTCAATCTGAAAATCCATACTCGATTTTAAATAACTAAATACGTTTTTCTCCTTGTCATCTCATGAAAAGTTTCTATAAGATATAGTAGACTTCAATATGTGTTTGCTGAGCAATGTTGGAAACATTTTTACTTCCTTAAATGGATACAATTTATGGTTCAAATATTTTAATGAAAATTTTCTTGGACAGGTAATAAAACATAATACATTCAAGTTAAAAGAAAGAAAAACCTAAGTTAGCCAATTAATGTGGGTACTTCAGTGTTCTTCTGGAACAGACTATATGAAATAAAATGAAAACAATAATTTTGCATGTGTTAGAACACTAGGATGAGTTCTGACATGAAAGAAATCCAAGGCCACACTATAAATGGAGTCTGAAATGAATCCAGATGCATAATCATAGTAAAGCTACCCACCCTTCATGACAAAGCCCCACACAGAGGTGCTGCCAGGCCTTCTACTTGCTTGGATGAGTTCTCAGATCAAAATTATGGAAACTACATGAGCAACTTTTTGATCTGAAAGGATTATAAATATTTATGAAAGTAAACATACTAGCAAGGCATTAAAAATATCTTCAAAGAATAAAAAAAATTATGGAGAATAATTGGAAATCAACAGGAGCATACTATTACAATTACTATTAATAGATTATAATACCATAATGAAGATAAAATGGTACTTCAAAGATATATAACTGACAATACCAAGATGGAATACACATCTCAGACATTGTTTTTTGTCCAATACCCTGAGAAATGGTTTTAGGATAGGTGGCTGAAGACATTCTCGAGCACACAGATCCCTTCAGGGTCCTAATAGTGCTGTCATGAGAACAGAACTGGGGCAGGAAGCTGATTTGGATCGGGCAATTCACATAGTAACATTCCTTTGACATGCCTACTTGGGGGCATAGATAGGGGCTTGGGAGATGTCCCAGAAGCAGGGTGCACACGTGAGGCCCTACACTTAATAAGACATCTTTGACTGAAATATAAACAGAGACATTGTTCCAGGAAAAGATGAAGTAGAAATGTTGAATATTTACAAGATCATATATATGTATGTGTATATATATATATATATATATATATAAAACATTGTACTGACCAAATTTAGTTATTATGTCTATAAGAAAATTTCATATTGAACAAGAAAATAATTACATGTGGCTTCCTGTGAATCTCAATATGACGATAAATACAAAAAGTTTTGAGTAGATACAAGGCCACTGAGCCTTCAAATGGGTGACAGGACTTTTTAATATGATCATTCCTGTTTATTTTAGGTTGTTTTTACATTAGAAGCAATGTAGAGTTAAGCCTTTCACTATCTAAGTATAACTGAATATTTCCTCAATTCTGCCAAAGCTTTCAATTGGTTCACTATAAACCTTGGTATAGGACTTACAGCATCCAATCATGTAGCTTAGCTCCTTAATAAATCAGACAAGCAAACAGAATGAATGAAGAAGCAGTCAGCTGGTAGATTCATGGCGATGAATAGGGTGTAAAACACTTGTTCAGCTTGACAGGTACAAACATTCCTCTACAGATGATTTATATAAATGTCTAAAATGTATTCCTTCTATGCAGAGAAAAAATGCCTGCAAAAACCATAAAGTGCAGGGGAAAGTGTGTTACGGAAAAGTCTGATATTATATAAGTTATAACATGAATATTTCAGAGTGACTTTGATAGTCCTACAACTGTAGTGTCTCAAAATGAGAGCATAGAGTAGACTCTCTATTTATTTAAACACAAGTCTAACCCAAGGTTGCAATACATTACTTTTATCATTTTCTGATGGAAGTTTAACTTGAAAAATTCTAAGACCGCAATATAAAGCTTACAGTATCTGTGATAACAGAGGAAAACATCGAGACAATCAGCTATCTTTTATCAGACTCTGAAAGAGCAAGAATATTTTCAATGCAAGCACCTGACAGGAAATATCCTAATAATGTAAATAAAGTTAGTAAGAATAATGAAGGCTACGAGATAAAATATCCTCTGTCAAACATTTGTTATATCATATTGTGACTGCAGTGTTTGATTTATGTAACAGTAGAATTAAGACGGTTTTTAGTAAATAAAAGAAAATGTGCTTTTTGTCTGCAGTAGCTTGCATTTTCTTCAAAAAACACAGTCTCATACAGAAACACGATCATATAATAGCATCATACAGGGTTGAGGGGAAAGGGTGCATGACAAAAAGAGAGGACAATACAAGAAGCTAGCATTAAGCTGAATCCATTGAGGTTAAAGGGTGTAAATTCTTTCACGGCATGAAAAACAAAAAGAACAGGAATTTAGCCTACCTTACAATTTTTAACTCTAGGCAGAAAAAGGTGAATAAATTTATTGGCTTCAGTTGTAAAACACTTTCTAGGGGTCCTACATCTTAACTCCCCAGTACACTTGAATTGTCCACCTAATCTCCCTCATGGGGTTTTATGTTTGCCATCCTTTCCATGATTTGATTTGATGAAAACCATGACATTGTCTTGACCATACCATCTATTCATTAATTATTTCATTCCAATTATTGTTCTCCTTCCCTTTTTTCCTCATTTCATTTCTTCCATTCTTTTTCTTCCGTTTCCTGTGAAAGACAAGTATTTCAAAGACAGTGCTCACTTGGAATTTACTAGATGGCCTAGATTGGCCATCAACCCACAAGACTCGCTCTGTGTCATCTGCCTTTATTCTGGTATCCTGGTCACCATCTAGCCCTCTCAAGTCTCAACCTTCTTGTTTGCTTGTTTTTGGTTTTTATTTTTATTTTTATTTTTCGAGACAGGGTTTCTCTGTGGCTTTGGAGCCTGCGCTGGAACTAGCTCTTGTAGACCAGGCTGGTCTCGAACTCACAAAGATCCGCCTGCCTTTGCCTCCTGAGTGCTGGGATTAAAGGTGTGCGCCACCACCGCCCGGCTCAACCTTCTTTCTTAATGACTTATAGACAGGACACAAAGAAAAATGCATGCTAAAAGATCATTTTCCCATTTAATTGAGCAAGGGTGTAATCTTTTGACTATTATCCATGACTTCATACTAGACTGGGAGAAAAGTGGCTATCTCACTATATACTCATGTCTTGTGTCATTCCCTTTATTGTGTTTACTCAATCATTCCATGACCTTTCACCCACTAGCATGCACCCTGAAGCTTGTCGAGCTGCACACACCCCAATTCTCCAAGTTAGCATGATCAATTTCCCAATTCCCCCTCCGTCAAGTCAGTTCTTGAACTTTAACAGCCATCATTTGTGTTGCTTATGAAATGTCAAAACTGCTAGGGTAAACACTGTCATTTATTTTCCATTCCCTGTAAGCTTATTAAGCTAATCTCTTGTCAAGATTCAGCAGGGTTAGGAAAAGTGACACAGCTTTATGCCACGGAGACCAGTCTCATAAGTGAAGAACTGATCTAAAAGTTATTTTTTTTTTCTGGGAAATAACACTGATTTTTGTTACTGTATTTGTGATTGCACAGGTGGACTATAAATGCAGTGGCCATTAAGCAGCTGCAGGTTGTAACATCATCCATCCTCGGTCAACTGAAGGAGTCCTCCAAGCAAGAGTCTCCATTGCCCTTCCCTTACCTCACAGAGCTGGTCTCTCCCTCATTTGGGTTCACGAACTCTCTTCCACACATTGTCCCACAGACACTCCCCAGTAATCTTACTTCTTTCCTCATCATTCAAACCAAAGATACTGGCAAGGAAATATCTGGTGTGGGTACCCGTAAACAACCAAGCAGCCTCTGACTATACATATCTATTCATAAGAAGAAAGAAGGTCCTCTCAAAGAACACTCTGCTAAACTGAAAATCAAAAGCTTTCTCTGGGCTAGGGAGAAGGTAGCCTAGCCTGAATCATTAGGACCTTTACTAAGTAGAGAATGTTGTCTTTCATCAGCATCTATCTGAGCTTTGGAGAGAGCTTATCTGCGTTACATTCAGTTTAGTGTGTGGGACAACCATGGGCCTGTGAGGAAACTGTTCTCTACAGCTACCTACCTTGAATTTACTTTTTAATAATTATACTATCATAATTTATTAAACCCTTTTTTCATTCAGAGGATAACAGTTCTTTGATGAGAATTCATCATTCCTTTTCAAAACAAAAAACAATATGTACTTATATTAAGAGACTACAATAGCTGTTAGGGAAGAACACACTATTCTAAGTTATGATTGACATATATTTATAATGGGTATTACTTTTTCTAATGATCTGAATGTTACTAATATCCATCAGAGGTATACTTGAACGTGTCTTAACTTTCTCTAAGCTTAAAAATTAGCCACATATATATTTTTCAGTGAGAAAACAATGATCCATAATTATTAAGGAGCTTTTCAGGTTTTTATTATAATGTATTAATACTCCTTTGCTTGTATGTTTAATATCACACAGCTCTGCGTTCATATGCCCTTCAGTTACTGAGGTGAATAGTCCGACCTAGAGGATACTAATTACTTGGCTTATTAGCTTCACATTATATCAGTAATGGGGTGAGAGCCAGCGTAATTACTATGTCTTGAAAAATCATGCTGTTTTATGATCATGTACTCAGAGATGTTCCCAATTCCTTACAACTCACCCAAGGTTGTTAAGTAGAATGAACATGATTTTATCTTTTAGGAACAAACCTTAAGGGTATTTTTGAAAATGCCCTCTTAAATATTACAACTATAAGCTTTGAATCTCAATAAAAGGTTTGCAACTTTTCCATAGCACTTTTCATATAGTTCTTTCTCAAAAATTTGTATGTTAAGATTATCTTTAATACAATATAGTATCCAATGACTGGTAAAGTTGTGTCAAAGTCAATATATTGTAAATAAGATTTCTAGAGGACAGATCTTAATGTTATGTTTGATGTGATTTTTAAGGGAACAATCTGAAACACACAAGTGATTGAAGAAGCCGAGACTGATGCACCAAGTAATTATGTTTATATCTATCAACAAACTACATATAACATTCCTGCCCTAAATCTACATGTGTGCTTGTTTGAAAGAGATAAACAGTACAAGTAATCATTCTTTGAGTCTTTTTAAGTCGCCATTATTTCTTTCATTTTGGATAGTATGAAATCATAACTACATGAGAACTTATGACAAACAGGAAATCCACTATTTGCACAGTGTCAGATTGCTAGTGTACGTATGTATATATATGTATATGTTATATATATATGTTATATTACTTCCTCTAATAAACATATATATATATTTATATATATATTATGTTATAATAAACAATATATATATGTTTATTAGAGGAAGTAATAGTGATTTGGACTGGTAGAATATTACTTTATAATTTTAGATTAAAAACTGTATACTTTAGTATATTCAATTATTTTTAAAATTTTAATATAATTAGAATATATAATGAAATTGACAACTGTGTATATATATATATTATTTTTTCATAATATTTTCATTGATTATTTGGTAATTTTACATTATGAACCCCTAGCACACTCACTTCATAGTCTTCCTAGATCCAACCCCTACCCTGTGCCTTTTCCTCAAAAAAAAAGATAAGTATCAAATACAGCTTGAGTTTCCTATATACTCACTGGAGTATACTCAAATTCCAGGTGCTCAGCCCTAAAAGACAATTGAGTCCTTTTCACCCATTTCCTGCCAGAAACCACCAACTATAGAGAGCAACACTTCAACATTAATATAAAATATTTTAAAAGTTCTTTTCAGTGGCTTTTGTCTAGGCTGCTACATTTAAGGGGGGGGCTACAGTGGGAATAGGGGTTGTCACATTGATATACCCGAGACCAAGGTAGACAAATATGTACTCATTCATAAGTGGCTTTTAAACATAAATCAAAGGAAAACCAGCCTACAGTTCACATTCTTAAGAATCTAGACAGCAAAGAGGACCTAAGCTGTTCTACACCTCCTTTCACAAGATGGACCCTCAGCTGGGTGGGGTCTGTTCTGAGGTCACCGCTCCCTTTATTGCATTCAACATCATGATTTCCTTTAATCCGTTTCTCTTCTTCAAAATAAGACTTAGCTGCATTCCACTTCTGGGTGCCCCTTTTCTCTTTGAATTGTACATGTTCTATTTTTCCTTGCTCATTGGCTCCTTTTCGCTATAGAGTTTCATAAGATTGAACACTAGTCATCACCCAACAGAAAATATTTGTCTTTTTTGGAGATTTGCACTACCAAGAGAATTAACGGAAAACTCTTTACGTTAGCATGAATCAGACTTTTTGAAGGGCAAAAAGCAGCCACATTCTTCACCAAACTATCGAAAGTCTGGTCTCTATGATACATACTAAAATTCTTCTTTTTGAATCTTCTTGCGCCAGGTCCCTACAGTTCAAATCACTTTCAGCACCTCTGTCTTCTGTGTTCCTATTGGATGGCCCATTAAGTCCCACTTAAAGTGCTACTTTTTAAATCCATAGTAGCACAGGCCATAGTCCTTCAAACAAAAGCATTGTCAGATCTATCACAGAAATTCCCCAGTCCCTAGTACCAAATTCTTTCTTAATTTAGTTTCTATTGCCATGAAGAGATATCATGATCATGGCAACTCTTATAAAGGAAAACATTTCACTGGGGCTGGCTTTACAGTTCAGAGTTTTAGTCACACACACAGACACACATACACACACACATATACACACATATGTATATATGCACATATATTTATATGTATGATATATATTATGTAAGTATATATATATATATATATATAGATAGCTGTTAGATAGATGATAGAGAGATAGAACATCATGTAAATGGATATGTTAATATATAACTTGGTAGTATCAGAATTTTCAAAATATGAGTAACTATTCCCCTTAAAACATAGGCTTAGAGATTGGGTAAGTGGTACTTGTTTGAAATTCTAAAGAAGTAGGAAAGACAATCCCAAATTCAAAACCAGCTTGTGCTACCTATGGAAAGGTATTTTAAATGAATGTACATACACATGCACACATTACATCTACAAATGGTTAAACAATATACATACAGAGACATATGAAGATAAATATAGAGATAGATAGATAGATAGATAGATAGATAGATAGATAGATAGATAGACAAATAGATAGACAAATAGAAGCTCACAACTGGTCCATCACTTCCACCAAATTATTACTCTATATTATTAGTAACCTAGTTTCTATTTAGGGGTAGAACAGCGAGATTCTTCTAATGGAGACCTGCAAAACACTATTTCTGAGAGACACAGACATAGTCAAGGAATAACACATGACTGCCTTTGTAAACTATCAAGATATAATTAAAACAAAATTTGAACAATTGGGAACAAACTAATGATTTCTGTCCACTATACTAAGAGAGGGTAAAATAATTGTATTAATATTTCCCCTAGAAGTTCAATATATTTTCAAGTGAATTCTGGATGTTTCCATGAGATCTATGCCCTGGGAAAGCATAACGTATAATCTTATTAATTTCAAAATAGAATGAAAGTGGGAGGCTTATTGCATAGTTCTCTGTATTCATTGATTCTTTCATAATCACTAAGTAGATCCTGACATTATTTCAAGAATTTTGCTATGACAGGCTATAGACATGAGCAGCAAGGCAGGCATTGTGACTCATGTCTTTAATCCAAACATTCAGCAGTAGCAGGCAGATCTCTATGAATTCAAGCCAAGCCTGGACTTCAAAGTGACTTCCAGAACAGCTGGGGCTGTTTTTACCCTGTTTCAAGAGTGAGGGGGTTGTTTTCATTGAAGAGGAAATTTTGCCTGCCTAGTTCCCATCTTCTGCCTTTTCTGAGAGTCAAACAATAAGCCCTTTGTTTCTTTTGAAACAAACATTCCTTGTGGAATCTTGTGTTGTATGATTGTTCTGTTTTCTTGAGACAAGACCTCACATTTAGCCACGCATAGCTGAACCTGACCCAGGAAAACTCACAAATCTTGGATTTCTTCAGCCTCTCAGGTGCTGGAATTAGAGGAATGTAACACATGCCCAACTTTATCATTTGAATAGCATAGGAGAGACAGGAAAAAATATTAACAAAAGTTATGCTAAACCTATGCAATTCCATGAGTATACCAAGGACACACAGCTAATCTTGGGAGGAGAGTTAGATGAAACATCCAGATGTCAAGGAAACGTTGAACTTTGTGAGTGAATTACAGAGGTAAACCTTCTCTCTATTTTAGAAAATAAATTTGTGTTACAGTGGGGGCTCTTGGAAGTAGACAGCACAACAATAAGGTTGATTTTTTCTAACTTCAGGTGTTGTCTTTAAACATATAACAGCTTGGCAACCTTTGCTTGAAATGAATTTTACTTTGGCATATCATTATAGGTTAGGTGGGATTCAATAATGACTACTTACAGATTTGTAAACGACAGGCTTTGGTTAGAAGGTAAAGGAGAGAAAACATTGTCACAGCCCCCCTGCCCCGCCACTGTGCGTGTTGCCTTTGGAGATGTAAAAGCTTGTGGGTTTTTTCTTCCTACATTTTTAGATGAGAGAGAAACAGGAGAAGGAGAAATTTCTGACCCAGTGAGATCACACTGAAGTGGATTGAGTTTCAGTGACAATATTCTCAGTTTAAACTGCAATGTTCAGTCAGCCCTATAAGCTGAGTGTTTAACCTCCTGAAACAGCTAAGCTCCATACCAGCAATGCAAATAAAAAGGAACATTCCGACATTAAAGTGTTAGTTCAGGATATAAGTGGGCTATGTTTGATTAGTACTACAATTTCATTCTTATTAATATTTTAAACTTCACCCAAAGGATCAGGGTAACTTTAAACCATACAGTGAAGATTTGGCTCTGAATTTGTTAATTTAAGAAGCCACAACATTGCTTTATATTAGAGATTCATTCACAGGGTGGTAATTAATTTTCTTTTAAAAAAGGAAATAGATATATATCTTACTAAAACTAAAACAATGCAATGTGAATCCCTGCATTACCGCAAATTCAAAGTCACAGGACATTAAGATTCTCCAGGCTGCTGATCGTCTGCCTTTGAAGATTACACTGACTCAGAAAAATCAAAGAGGAACTAAAGCTTCTTGGGGAAATATTGCTTGAGGATTCAATATCAGAACTCATTAGTTAGAGAAAGTGAGACTTTTACTCCTCAGTTTATATCTTAAAAGAAAAAGTAGAGAACTATGAAGGAGAAAACGGTTCTGGAGGGCACAACGGAGGACTGCAAAGCAGAAATTGATATGCACCTGGGGCTGTGCTGTCACACACAGAAGAGGCAAGGTGTCTGATTGTTGCTACATCAGTAGAGGTGTCTGTACTCAACATATTAAAGGAAACAGAATATCACCGAGCAGATCACAGAGTCTACACTGGAGGGAAACAGATCAAATTCTAAGATGCACTCAAGAAAAGTAAGAGAAAAGATTCTTTAAAAAGGCCAACTAGGCAATAGTATAAAGATTAGAGGGTCCCTAACCAGCACAGAAATGGTTAATAATTATTACTCCCTAGCAACTGGAATTTTCAGTGAAGAAACCAGGTATTATTATTCAGGGAGGGGTTTCGGAATATAAGGGTCTAGTGCTCAGAGTAGTTCTGAAATATTTTGTTTACTGTGAAAAGCATAGATATAAATGACTGAGACTTAATGATATTTATATTTCCAACAATCTACTGAGACCATATTCTAACTATGCCTGATTTACAAAACAACAAAAAAATGGCTAGTTTCCAAACCTCACATTGTGTGTTAATATCAGATATGGAAGTCAAATGAAGCTCATCTGAAAATAGAGAGTGTATTCCTATTCTGTATTCTAGAAACGACGAGGTTGAGAAGCCTGAAAAAAAAAATGATTGCTTAGTAATTGGAAGGAGAGGCATGTAGTGAGTTTGCGTTCTGACATTATAGCATTTTAATCTTCAGAGGCAAGAAACATGTCTTAGGCACTCAAATGTAGGTCCACATTGGAGGTCAAGTTTAACCAATATTGCACTGACATGGTTCAATTCTCAGGCTGTGTTCTCTAGATTGTTTTATTTTTAGTTTTTTCATGAGGATTGAGGTTAAAGAAATAAAACTGTAAGCAGAAGTAATGAAAGGATGCTCATTAGGTAATTATGAAATTTAGAATTTAAATACAAAGTGACCATGTTGAAAATTCAAAGAGAAAGAAATAAGCATTGTATGTTATATTTACCTTCTCTTCTGAGTCTTTAGCTCACCTCCACACAAAGATGACATTACAGGATGTTTAAAGAATGGATCATGATTTTCCTCAGGGAATTTATTTATTTTTCACCTAAATTAGAGACCTCAATTTCAACATACAGACATTATTTCAGCCTTATGTGTATACAGGTAAGTGTTAAAACTAACCAATATACCATGAGTGATCTATTTCTAACTAATCGTTTCTGTTGCCATGTCTGCTTTATAAAATAGTGCTGCTGTAATTTTAGAAGAGTCCTGAATGCCAAATAAACATCCCAATCTTATAAAATTCAGCCCAAGCTAGCATGCCTGTCAAAGTAGTTGGCAGGTGCTATATAAATATTCAAATACACAGAATCTATGAATATTTATGCAGCAAAGTTGCATTTATTTTTATATACCTTATAAGTAAGTAGGCAAAGACCTGAAAAAAACCAAACAATTTAGTAGTGTAAGGTGGTCTATAAATAAATTCATCTATATGTGTTATAAACTCAAAATTAATTTGAAACAGAATGATAATTTCTTTGGTTATATTTACATTCACTAAATTTTATTTTGAAACATTTTACAATTAAATCAGATTTTGAAAATATGTGTCTAACATCTAACCTGGTAAACTGATCATAAATGAATGTTTTGAGAATGATTCATTTATGAGATTATAATTTTCAACTGCATAAAGAATTAGAAAATCAAAAGTTTTAGGGTTTGTTTTCTCGTATACATAAGATTAAACCAGGCTTAACAGATTGTCTATCTAACTGAAATTTTCAAGGAAAAGGTTCAGTTGGCTTAGCCTCCAGGTATGAATGCAGCAACAAAATGTGTGGACCATACACTTTGAATGAGATATTGTTGACGATACTCAGTTTTCTAATAGACCTCGGTGTACAATGATGGATATTGCTCAAAGACTACAGTATTTGGGGGGATAGGTTAGGAGTTTTGAGGATTTATTTGAATTACAACTCTATCACTGTGTATAAGTCACGTTAGAACTTGCCACATTCAAACTCAAGAGCAGGGAACAGAGAGAATGATGCCTACACATTTGTTTGCCCATAGTCTGTCCCTTCTCAACACTTACATAGATCGTGCCTTGGGAATGATTCTACCCACAGCGATCTATGTCTTTCCACATACATAACTATTACCAGGCCAACATCTCCCTGCCACAAAGATGAGACAATAATTTTAGTAAGATATTTTATGTTCTGGGTTTATAAGCATAGTTAATACCCAAATCGAGGTATTTGAGCTCTTATTTTAAAGAAGATAAGGATCAGTGATATTTCAGTGGCTGGAGGTCATTTGATATTATGGTCATTGATATAAGAGTCAAGTAGGAAATTGATTTTATATCTTAATTATGACTCAAAGTGTTCTTTTCCAGTGAAGACTCTTACGCGCCAGAAGAAACTTTTGTTCTCCAGACTCTATTATTTTATCTTAATGTTTTCAGACTACAGTTACATACAATCATTAATATTGTATGGATGAACTTTAAGAGGGATACATGCTAGAGACAGAATGAATTTGCTACTTATTATAATACATATGTATTTCCAAAGAAGATCCCTTACATGATGCTTACGTGTAATGGCATGTAATCAGAAAAGTCAACTAGATTTCTTAGGTATTTACAAAAGTATTTTCTCTTACTTTGTCAAAATATTAGTTGACTTTTAAGTTACGAGAATTAGTAAGTGGGTGTTGTGTAATTTATGTGAGTCATTGTAATAATGAGCACATACATAATTGGGTTCATGCAGGCACTTTAAGCAATATTAAAACTATGTACAGTTCCCACTGCTTTAAAATAATAGGCTCAAATACTACCGCAAACACCCTGACAATAGATGTATTTAATATCTAGGAGTATTCACAATTGCACGCAATTTAAAAGGATTTGAATAATCGGTTTTATGAAAGAATTATCTAGAGTTGAATGTACTTTCACAGGGTGTAGGGACTCAGGACATTTAGAAGCACTAGTTACCATGATGTTAAAATTATAGGATATATCTATCAAACAATGTCAAAGCTTATTGGCGTAATCTCTGTGCACACACCTCCATGTCTTTTTATTTGCTGGACATAGTTGGAATCTGACCCTTACAGCAGCTCATTTCAGATTAACTAAAGATGTACAAATCTGTACTGTAACAAGTATATTAACCACTTAAACGTTTAACCTTGATTGATACATAATGACTGATCATAAGACATATGGCAGTTATCTTTGCATTATGGCTACTTACCTTTTACAATATGAAGCCATTTTATAGTGAAGAGAAAGCTTCTGGAATTGTATAGCCCAAATAGTTCCAAGGCAGCTTCTAAAGGAAATGGTAGTTCTGAGTCTGAAATATCAAAGTTAAATTGAACTTTCTAAAGAGTCCGTCTGTTCATTGGAAACTGTTTATTTCCCATGACTTAAATGGTGCTCTCACGGACAATAAAGCACCGAATGTGAATAGCCTTTCGGAAATGTTCGAGAGGGTCATGAAAATCGTACCAGAGATAAATGCATTAACTTAAGAACATGCTCGGTTTGGGTCCTTGAAAAATCTGCAGCTTTGAAAATGCACATTTCACTCCGAAGAGCTTAGAGGCATAGGCACTGCCCTCTGGCAGAGACTAGCAGGAATCTTTATTGCATGCAGTACTTACTTCTGTGTCTGGCAGTAGCAAATTCAGACAAGCTTTCAAGGGTGACTGTGTCACAGCACCGAATCCATTCAGCGTGCTGCATAAGATCACAGCAAAGTATTTCCTCTTTACCAGACAGCTATGCATTTATTATAAAGGCCCACAAGATATCTTTTATGTAATACTTACATATTGTGTTCTAAAATATATTTGAATATTGAAAAATAAATTTTCATATGCACGATTGAAACTGACCTTACACTTGTGCTTCTGTTGCTTCAGCTTCCCACTGCTAAGATCACAGTGCTGTATTTTCAAAACCTATATCATTCTGGAAATATTTACAGTACATGAAATGCTAAAAAATTTCTTATTAAGTGTGTTCCCAGCTAAGCAGTTTTGACATAAAGTTAGATAAACTACATTTCTTACCACGTATTACTTAATGACGGTTAGGTGTTCTGAGAACTACATCCTTAGTTTATCTCACCACTCTGTACTGCAGAGCATCTGTTCGGAAGCTTAGACAGTGAATCTCGGTCCTTTGGTGTGGTTTCGTGACGTAATCAAGAGACACCGTGAACCTGGCCTGAGTGTACTGCTGCCATTACAGGGACTATTGCGTAGAGTGAACTTTTTCATAAGTAGACATTCACTCCAAAACACTGGTAAAGGGAGTATGATATGTGATACGCTTTTCTATTACTTTTATAGAGCGCTCTTATCACGCATCATGCATTAAAAATGTGCTTATGCCTTGCGTTTACGGGACTTTCAGCATGGGAGATTTATATC
>JAQHUG010000383.1:737639-747915 GCA_028555095.1 Dicrostonyx torquatus | reverse complement strand
TGTATCATTGTTAAGTTAGACTTTGTGGTCTCATATATGCTCAGGATACATCCATCGTCTCAGACCATATCCTGTTGCCCACAACATGTAGTCCTGTCAGCTACTTCTCCAGAATTATGTCTGCCTGCATGCTAACATGTCCCCTCAAGTTGATAGTGGACTGAGCCTCTGAACTATAAGCAAGTCGCCTTAATTAAAATTTTCCTTTACAAGAACTTCTGTGGTCATGATGTCTTTTCACAGTAACAGAATCTTTAATTAAGACATATGGAGAGTGTTATTTTGATTTTCTTGTATCTATTTAGACTTGCTTTGTGACCCATAATATGGATAATATTGCAGAAATTTCTATGATGCATAGAAGGTTTATTCTTTTATTATTGGGTGAAATGTTCTGTAAATATCTGTTAGGTTCATTTGGTTTGTAATATCCGCTACCTCCAGGAATTCTGTGCTCAATTTTTTTCTGGATGAGCTATCAGTTGGTGAGAGTAGGGTATTGAAGTTGGCAATTATCATTGTGTGAGGGGCAATATGTGACTTAAACTATAGTAGTGTCTTTTATAAACTTCTGTGCTACTCTATTCGGGGTATTGACTTTAAGAATTGGAATGTCATCTTGGGTGACTTTTCATATGGTATGTGTATTTTCCTGTCTCATTTAAATAGTTTCGGTTTGAGGTCTATTTTAGTAGACACTAACATACATAGCTATACCAATTTACTTCATGAGAGAAGGAAGTTGAGTCACTAATTAGTCATCTCAGTGCTATCTGTGACTATCTCTCAGATGCTTAAGTTAAAGAAATTATATAAGATTTAGGAGGTGGATTTAGGTGACATCAAGAAATTTCAGTTGTTTCATTTAGGGGACACAGATGTTCCCCATCTATAAAATACCTTTCATAGGTATAGAATAGTTTGTATTGTATGAAAACCATAGGAAAGCAGTGTTTTCTTTTTGGATTTCGGCATATTGTCTAAGGTATAAGTTTTGGTTTAGGCATCTAGAAAGTAAACATGCTTTTGACAATGTATTTATTATTCAGAAGAGTCAAATAAGGTACCTATGTCATATCTGGCATCTGACAAATAGTGTTAAGAGGTATAAAGACTGGCTAGATAAACGTGGTGGAGACCATCTGAGATAAAGACTTATGTTAATAGTAGCTGTTCAAGAAAATCCTGCAGTTACAGCAGGCAAGGTGGAGACTACTAGGGGAGTGTCAGGACAAAGGATAGTGTAGGGAGGAACCCTTACAGCTGATATATCAGTACCACAGTGCACATGGGGAACTAAAGGCAGCTTGACAATTTACTTAGGGATTATGCTTTGAATAATATATCAGATAATGTGTATTTATTGAAATGAAGCATTGTTTGTGACACTAACACTATGTGATTGTTTCTTACCTGAGGAATAAGAGCATAGTAGGCTATTGAGCCTTTGAAGGAAGTAATTGAGTCCTTGGATGCCTGTGTACTTTAAACTGCCTTTTCTTGAGCATAGTTTGTGTAAAATGTCCTTTGTTGTATTGAAAATATCTTTATGATGAAGAATTCTATTCATTTGAAATGATGAGTCACTTTGTAAATTATAAGCAATGAATTGCAGAGTATAATATAAACTTAACAGCACACTGCTTTCAGATGTACTGAACTCTGAATAGAGTTTGTACTTATGTATGCATGTCCAATGCTAAGAAGTTACAAGATTCTATATGAATATATTTGGGGAAGAATAATAAATTGAGCTTAAAACTTTTAATTAAAGAAAAGTCTTTTATTTCTCTTAGTGGTTAAACAGTACATTTTTCTTTCAGGAGAGATTTTATTTCTTTCAAAGCACAAAAACAAACCTTTTTGTTCCTTTAATAACATAGAAGTAGACCCTAATTTTTTCTCCCTTGTAGTGGTTGACCTTTGAAAATGTGGTAGTCTGAACATTTGCATAGCTAACTAATTGTCCCTTCGAAACTATTAAAGTAAGGATGCTAAAACGATCTTTTAACTCGTTGATAACCAACCTAGAATTCATATAACCACAGAGAGTAGGTGTAGATTAAGGGGCTAGGTGGGAAAGATAAATCTCCATAAGAATGGAAATATAATAGATAGTTATGGATAGATAAGGATGGGATCAGGGTGGGACTTGAATGGTAGGATCAAACCGTGAGGAAAAGAGAAGAGGGGAAATACGGGGGTATATGGGGGAATAGCTAAAACTATGAGTCTTTAGATGAGTCATATGGAAGCAATACTAAATTCTAAAATATACTCATATATGAAGGTGAGCTAAATGGAATCAGCAAATGAGTGAAACAGAGCCTCAACTGGACTACCATCATCAAATACATCTTCCAGTTCTAGGAATGGGTTACATGTAATAGGGTGGTTGGCCAAGGGGTCCCATTGGGACCCCCTAACAAGCCAAGATTTTTACAAGACTATTGACTACCCTAAACTGGCAGTAAGGCTCAAACTGTTGAAGACAACAACTATTCAACTTATTGAATACAGAAATGCTAACCTGGTGCCTTTATTCCTAATATATAATGGTTCATTATATTGAAGGCACTTTTCAAACCATCAAAAGATAAATGTTATCACCAAACAAGCTGTAAGTCTTTTGATCTACAATGGTGACCTTCGTGTGTGATACTCTGGGACAATACTGGCACAGACCTTGTAGGAGTAACCAGCCACTATTTGACCAGGATTAAGTCCCACTCTATGAAATGGAACACATTTCTTATAATTACTGTGTGGCCAAGAACCAGACACTAGATAATCAAGGGATGTAGACGATAAAGGTATAAAGATATAAAAATGACTCCTATATAACATACCATGCTACTCAAAAAGCAGTGTATTGCTCAGCAATCATTGGAGAAGCTTCCTTTTGGAAAGAAGGGAACACATACAGAGACTAACAGTCAAGCAATGTTCACAGTGAGAGACTTTGGTTTTTAGAGACAGGGTTTCTCTGTACATGTTTGGAGCCTGTCCTGGAACTCTTTCTGTGAACCAGGCTGGGCTCGAACTCACAGAGATATGACTGTCTCTGCTTCCCAAGTGGTGAGGTTAAAGGTGACTGCCACCATTGCCTGACTGTTAAAGCTTGATTTATAGTTGGTGGAAGTGTTTGGAAAATGTTAGGAGATGTGGTCTTTTTGGAGGAAGTATGTAACTGGGGAAGTGGAGATGTCAGCTTTCCACACCTTCCAAGTTAGCATGCTCTCTCACTTTTTCTGTCTCTCTGATGAACAGTTGTTGTCTAAACTTGTAAGCTCAGCTATGGATTCTACCTATTGCATGATCTCCACTGGTAGTCATAGACTCTCCCCCTGAAAATATAAGCAAGGCCCCAATGGAATCTCCCTTTTATAAGTTGCCTGCCTGGTCATGGTATCTTTTCAGAGCAATAGAAAATTACTGAGTGTTCTTCAAGTGTACATTTTCAAATACTCAACTGTGCATGAAGCCATTATGCATCTATACACTAGGAATTAACAGCACATAAAGGATATTTAGAAAATATTTTTCTTTGAGTTAATCTATGCTCATTGCCTCTCTAGTCACAATGGTCTCAAAATGGAAAGAGACTAGATATCAGTCAGGTGAAATGGAAAAGGAAAATGCAATCTATACACAAAATAGCCTGTTATCCACCTGTTAGGAAAAATAAAAACATGAAATTCACAGCTAAATGAATGGAGCAGGATATACTTATTCTGAGTGAAGTAACCCATAACCAGAATCATAAAGGCTTTCTTGTTTCTTTCATTTGTGGATTTAACTTTGCATCTTCAGAGAGCTATGATTCATTTTGATTTCTCACAGAGTTTGGGGAAACCACTCCTACTGTTGTGGTGGTGATATTATTCCACAGAAGTGAGCAGTCACGTTCTCATTGATTTTAAGACTTGAGGCACGAGATGACAAAAAGTTGGGGAGGTGTGTTAAGGAGCGGAGCATCTCTTTATAGAGATCACGAGTTTGGGGGTGAGTATGATTAAATGTTTTATATGAAATTCTTGAAGAACTAATAACACACAAATGATAAAAAAATAACTACATGGAAATAAATTTAAACAGGAAATAGAAGACAGTGAGCATTACAAAAAGTTACTGAAAGTAAGAGGCATCCCATATTCATGGACTGGGACTATTTATATTCAGAGGGTTGTAATGTGCAAATAAATCTATAGGTGTAATAGCTCAGTGTGCATGAACTCTAGTATTTACTTACATGGATTGCTATCTCGGATTAACATTTATTTTCCTGGAGTAATATCTTTCCAATATGCAACTTCTATATTTTTCTTTTGACTCGTTTTATGTTTTATTTTCCAGCAATTGTTTTTTATCTAAGAAAACACAGACAAAGACACACATGGGAAGAGAGACGGACAGGGGCCAGCCTGCATAATCAGAAATGCTTCAGAACCAGAAACTAATAAAGCCCTTGCATTCCAGCAGGCCTGTATTTACAACAGTTGTCACCAAGAAACCTGAATATTGTCTTCTTTGATGTAAGATTTATGTCACATGTTATACCTCTGACTTTAAAGAAAGGGATTTTTGGCCTTATAACACAGTTTTCAAGCTTTCTTTTTGGAAATGTACAGGATCTTGCAACATGAAAAATTCATTGCTTTTGTTTAATTATTGAAAAGTAAGTCATTGTTACTAGGAAACACGCTTTGAAAGCTTTAAATATATGTATACATGAAATGATGTCTGGCTGGAACAAGTTGTGTCAGAGGTAGGGCTTTCTTTATTGACTTTCTTTCAGACCACCGCATTGCTGAGTCATTTGCAAGTCTCTTCCACAGTGCTTACCTGTGTCTTCTCTTCATATAACATTCTTGATGATGCAACTTTTTCCTTTTTACCTCGTCCTATATATTAATCAGGGGTGCCCTGATTAATGGGAGGGATCTTACAGTGTCTGGATTACACTCTCTGTTTCTCAAGCTTCTTCTTAGCATCATAAAATTCTTAGAGACCTTTCAAAATGGTACAATAGAACATTGTATGTATTCTGATAGGTCTTCTTTTCAAAACCAATTAACATATTTTAGAAACACTTGCTTTATTCTAGAAAACAATGGCCTGTGAATTACCAGAGTGGGTAGGTTTCCTGGCTTTGACTTTGGGGGATTCATTTTCATAAATTCAGTAATATTTGAACAAATGAGATAAGCTCGATCTAAAATTTATATTGTTAATCAAACCTTAATCAAATATCAGTTTTAAATAGAAATGTAATTAATTGACAAGTTAACAGCAATGCAAATTTTGTTAGGTATAAAATTTTTGTAATGGTTCTTTTATGTATGCATATAAAACATAGTAAATGATCTCTTACAGAATATCAGTAAGATTTACTAGCTTCTAGTAGTTTGCTGTATTGGATCCATCTGCTCATCCTTTTAGCAGAAGTATTTTAAGGCATAAAAATTATGAAGCTCACCAAGTATGTAGGGAATGATTCATTCTTTATCATATAGCCACTTACTATGTCCTTTTTAGTCCTTGTAAAGTAATCAATTCTTTAACGATCTAAAATTTAATTTCAGCTGCATGTTGTTATCAACTAAATAACTTTTATAATATTTTTATGAATTAGCCTTCATCAAGAATGGCATTGTACCATTGGCTATTCTTTCTCATGAGCAACTTTTATACAAAATATGGCACCAATACAGAGGAACACAAAGAATCAAATATATATTTGTTGTTTATGTTTGTTTGCTTTTCTCCATAGTATTATACTGTTGACTACACTCTAGAATAGTATATCTTTGCGATTTCAGTCTTCTCATGCTTTTTGCTCATTTGTCACCTGAATTACTTCAATTGAAAAGTTAGATCTGAGGCACAGAATAAGATTTTTCTGAGTATTTTTTGAAGAATCCCTTCAGTGGTCATCATGTTGGCCAAGAGTAGAAGATGCAAAAAGTGTGACCAGTCACTGAAATGGTTAAAATTGATCCCTCCATCGTGAATGTCAATGCAAAGTGATGCTTTGATGTAACAGGAATACACATCTTGTCACTACCTTTTCAGCTAGTGGCTTTAGCATCAATCACAGCAATTGTCTCCTTCAGTGATCATTGGTTTTCAAACATTATCATTCTTATTTGTCAATGTCCTGTTGTAAACTCATTCACCATCTAAGGCTATAAAATTCTTTCTTTTAAAAATGTTCAATGTTTAACCATTAAAGTTTAGAGTGAGTACTTTGTTATAGTTACATAAATATGAGGTTAAAGGTTTTGACTATTGTTTACAATTGTCTAGGTTGACAAACACTACGGATTGGTGGATTTTACTTTTTCTACTTTTTATATTTTTCTTTGTGTTTATACCACAAGCAACCTCGGTAGGCCCAGATTTCTGTAGCAGTAAAGAGTGCACAACAGATAGTCTATAAAACTACTGATCATATGATAATTGATCTAGAAGAATAGTTTAGACCGCATCTGTACTTCTGATTTCTATCAATAATAGTTGGGAAATAATGTGAATATCAAAAGTCATAGTCTAAGGAAGAACCAAATCTATAATTTGGTTTGGTGACAATATTATGAATATTCCACTCCCACAATCTAAATTTGATGATGCTAGCTTGATCACGAGAGTGTGATATTAAAAGTCTGTTAATAAGAATTTATATTTAATCAATGAGGATACTATGCCTATATGCTATTAATATGTCCCTGAAGGAATAAAAAAGGAGGTTTGGGAATGTTGAAGTCTGTGATTGCCTACAATACAGTGAGATAATTTGCAAAAATAATTTACAGCCAAATAAATACAAGATATTAACGACATGAAGATAATCTGGATCTTTTCAAAATCACTCACTGGCGGTAAGTGATCATGGTCAGAGTAGAGTAGGCCTGGTTTTTATAGGTCTCAATGGAAATGTCAGGCTTCCTACATGAGACAATAAGACAGAATGAATATGCGGTGCGGCTATAATTTGGGTATAAGATGTCCCATGAAAGACTTGTGTGCTAAACTTTTGGTTTCCAGTTGGTAGGTTCTTTCTCTGATCCATTATTGTATCATGAGAGACTCAACCAAATCATTGGATAATCTGATAATAATGGAATAGTCTATTAAAAAGTGAAGCAGGATTGAAGAAAGTGGACTTCATGAGACACACTTTGGGCTACTGTGTCCTCCAAGTATTTCTCTCTATTTTGAACTATCATGAGGTGAACAAATATGCTCATCTCAGCCTCTCTGCTGCGATGTGATGCATCACCCCAGACAGAATGTGATTGAGTCATATTCGGAAGACAGAAGCCCAATAAATACTTCTTCATTTATTTTCATTTCCATAGGAAACGTTTCAACACGGTAAAAATTGACTAATGCAAGAAACCCTCGTTTATAAATAAGTAGAATATGACTTTGAAATGCTAAGATATAAAATATTTTTTCTTTATGGTCTTTCTCAACTTTTCATGAGAAAAGTTTTAATGATGCCATGTTTCCTTATAAAAGTAATGAGATGAAAATGTTATAGGCATGTAAATTTTAACATATAATTCTACATTTTTAAATACCAGTAATAAATTCCAATGTAAGATGTTGAATGAACTCAATGTTTAATCACATAATTATGGGATTTATGTTTTTATACTTTGTACTTGAATATTAGGTATTTCTGGTAAAGCCTCAAGAGTGGAATTGCCAGTACCTCATATAACTCTCTCCGCTTTACTGTTTCACTTCTAGATATGTCCACTTTCTCCCTAACTCTCCATCCCTGGGAATTTCAGTAAAGAAGAACTAAAAACAGTAAGAAATATTGCAAAAGGAATAGTGGAGCTTTTGCTGAATTTCTCCACAAATGTCAGTAAGAAGACAAGAAAGTCAAATTATTGAGTCTTGCTTCTTTGGGGGGTCACATGATCTGCAAAGGGAGTATGGCACTATTCTAGGGAAACACACCTGCAGTAAGCAGGTTCTATTCAGAGAAGAAAAACAGCCAGTCATGCATGGGCACAGTGCGGTACCTCTGGCCCATTGCCAACCTTAATCCTGACGCCCATGCCTTTGGCTCCTCCTCCCTTTTTATATCCTGTGTTTGTCCCTCATTGTCATCTTTTGGACACCTCGGCTCTGGAACATGGCTGAGATTCTATCCTACAATAAGGAATGCAAATACTCCTACATGCAATGTCCAGCATTAACTTCTCTCAGTGATGGACTTTTCCATGGAAGTGTAAGCCACATAATGCCTTTCCTCCCAACAGGGTTTTGACTAGCGTTTTATCACCGCTACCGAGAAGCAAACTGATACAGGTACAAAATAATAGTGACAGGACTCATTAAGATGGAAAGGGTTCCACAATTAACTTTTAATAATTCTTCTTTCTTTTTTGCATTTGAATCGAGATGAGCTTTGAAGAGATTAGTGACAGGTTATCACGGTTTCTACTTTTTCAAGTATATCTATGACACACAAGTCATTTTTCAACGAGGTCCCATATATATATAAAAGGTTATGAAAGATTTGAATACTATATGAAATTAAGTCACGAAAGTTAATGTGTTTCTTCTTTTCTTGTGTGTTTAACTACCAATCAGACCTCATTTTCAGAATATAAGGGCAACACAACATGGATGTTTTATCTTTCAAAATAGCAAAGGGTGGGGGCCATCTCTTGTAGGACCATTCTGAACTCAGGGCTGCACACAACAGCACACAACACATGGCCATCAGATGGTTCTCTCTTCCAAGCGTTTTCATCATTTTTTTTTTTTTTTTTGGTTTTTCGAGACAGGGTTTCTCTGTGGCTTTGGAGCCTGCACTGGAACTAGCTCTTGTAGACCAGGCTGGTCTTGAACTCACAGAGATCTGCCTGCCTCTGCCTCCCGAGTGCTGGGATTAAAGGCTTGCACCACCACCGCCCGGCCCAAGTGTTTTCAAAACGACTGATGATTTATTCCACTTGCAGCACACTGAAATAAAGGAATTTTTAGACATTTTAAAACATATTACACACTCTTTGCACTTAATATAAAACTATTTCTTAATCATAGTTTGGATCTGGAAATTGGAAATCGATGTTATCAGAATTGTGGAAAAGAACATATCAAAGAATTTACAGTGGGTTGTGTTTTCAACTTCCGGTGAGTTAAAAAGTTTCCAATGTATTCTATAAATATGTATTTCTATTACTGCAGATATCTCGGCACGGCTCCTGTCTCTGTAAAGTGTGTTAGTACTATGTCAGTACAAAAGATCAAGAGGAAATGTTTAGAGCTTATTATTTGCTTGCTCCCAGAAGGATAGCCCAATAGACATGTTGCTCCACCAAGAATGGGAAAATTGAGTGCAGAGTCAGTAAATATGTAGGATTAGTATCCTAAGATACCAAGTTATTTGTGTGCCCAGAGTTAGATCCAGCATAGCTATGAACTGGCAAGGCTTTCTTAAGGTAGGATTAAAATTTATTCCGAAGTCTAGATATGACACAATTATTGAAGGCAATGATACACTATCTAGCAGCTGTTAGCATTATTGATTCATCAAAAATAATGCAAAAGAATAATCTTGTACACAGACATGCAATGTCAGCGGCATATAAACACGGTAAAGATTCTTCCCTGGGGCTATGACAATTCTCCTGCATCTTGTCATAGCATAATCTGGAAAGAAGTGATTACCCTGCAGTGAATGAGGAAAAAAATATTTTCATTAAACCTGACTTCGTTATTTTCTAAAAATTCTCTAGGTACCAATAGAAAATACCAACTCCAAGCCCAGAGGCGTGGCAAACTTCCACTGGATAGAATCTATAAAGCCTGCGCTGGCAAGAAGATTATAGTGGACTAGTTCCATAAAATGAGATGGAGAAATTTATCCTCCAAGGAAAAGATGTGTATAGGTATGGTTTTCTCTGTCACATTCCTTCTTATGCCATTACTGATAGACTTTGAAGATGACTTACACTTTGACAAGTCATATGCATATTATCAAATTAAAATAATCTTATCAAAGTGACAGGCAAATGGACAGAAAACTCTGGTCAAGTTATAAAATACCATTTAGGTTTAATTATAATTAAACCATCTAGTTAAACCATCTAGTTATAAATAAACCTATAATAAATAACGTCACTCAATAAAACCTTTTAAATCAGGTGCCATGTGGATAAGAAAAACACTTAAAATTAGATTGCTTTTAACACTGGGTGTAAGGTAACTTCAAAGAAGTGTCCACGCCGGGCGGTGGTGGCGCTCGCCA
>JAQHUG010000383.1:663528-681458 GCA_028555095.1 Dicrostonyx torquatus | reverse complement strand
CTCTCTCTCTCTCTCTCTCTCTCTCTCTCTCTCTCTCTCTCTCTCTCTCTCTCTGTGTGTGTGTGTGTGTGTGTGTGTAAATAGTAATAGGCTTGAATACATTCCTGATGGATATGGTCAAAGTCTAAAAAGTTGATTGCCAGCCAGCACATCAATGTGTGACTGACGGAGGGAAAATATGACATAAAGTCCTGGAAGAAGGCAGTACAGGAAGGAAGAGAAGCCAGGAAACAGATTTCAAATTGATCTGCTCCTAGAATTTTATCGTTTCACCCCAGAGAGTATTGTAACTTATTGATTAAATTATCCAATTCAATAAAAGTATGGAGAGTGGCAGCACAAAAGCTGTCTCTGAATGCTCTGTTTAAATTGCAATTAAGTGTCCAGCTGGAAACCTCCAAAATATAGTAGACTCCTTACAGGGCTGGCATTTGCCTGGTTCTCTTTTAGAGTTCTTTAGCAATATTACCTTAAAGCAACAGCTGTTCAGAGAACTGAGATTGGCATATATTGTGTTCGTCTACTGCTCGGCATGATAAAAAACTGTAAAATATTTTCAGTTCATTTCAGGTTCAGGTGTGCCTAGGAGCAAACATCTTCAGCTCGACAGAAGAGAAGGTACTAAGATTGCAAAGCACAGGCTTTAAAACTAAGTGCAAACGGCTGTTGGTTGGAAACCCCAAGTGGGACTTTATTACCAAACAGCAGAACATTAGAAGATCACTAACGAAATAAGCCAAAGTAAACATCCCGGGGTGCAAAACTAGTGCAAGCTCACTGAACTAGCAAGAAGATAAGTGGGTTGGCAAATGGGGCCAATGGCAGTCCTCAGTACATTTGGAAATGTGTACCTGTTTGCAGGTTTATGAACACAATATGGACAAAGATGTATCAGAAAAAAATTAACCACATGCTTAAAGACTTTTAGATGGTTTATGTTGCCAATCAAGATGTATGTCTATTAGGATTAGGTTGATCCAACTCTCTTATCTTTTAATATCTGAACCTTCTGAAGTTCTTTAAAATCATATGTTGGTGCTAGACATCTTTTACCACTAATAAAACCTCCAGTGTCAGGAATGGGCTACTCTAGTTGACTTACTGGCCTAAGGTCTGTTATAAAAACCCCTAACCATCTCAGGCTATTGCCAGAGCTATTGGTGGCTCTCTAATAACTGACGATAAGGTCCTGATGCTGGTGATAGCAGTTATAATTCTCGTTGAATAGGAAGAAATTAAGATGGTGTCTAAACAGTCTTCTTCCCTGCTGTCTAGTGATCAGTATTCTGCATCCTACCAGAGGAGAAAGGCAGCAACCAACCCAACTCTAAACCCTGCCATCTACAGCAATGACAGGCTTGCATGACATGGTGGTAGATGAGGGGCTTGAATTTTGTGGGGGGCATAACTAGCCACCATTTCACCAAATTCAATGCCTACTCCTCAAGACAGCCCATGTCTGACACTTGGGTGACAAAAAAATGTGAGAGCAGGTAGACCACAGGTCTAGAAGATAACTGAAAACCATTGTTCCGCTAAAGAAACATAACAATAACAAGGCTCCTACTACCATTCTTCTGTATGCATAGATCAGCGGCTCACTCAACTATTATTAGAGAAGCTTCCTTCTACTCTAGATGGGAACTAATTCAGACCCACAACTGATCAGGGAGAGTGAGTTATTTTTGTAACATTCAGGCCTCAATAGGACATCTTCATCAGACCTCTTTACTCAGGCTTCTGGGACCTCTTTGGAAAAGAAGGAGAAAAAAAAAATTAGTAGTCAGGGTGGCCCCACAGTGGTGTAGGAGGGCCCTTCTATATTTGGGTTGCTTTCATTGGTTGAATAAAGAGACTGCCTTGGCCTTTTGATAGGGCAGCACTTAGGTGGGCAGAGTAGACAGAACAGAATTCTAGGAAGAAGGGAAGTGTGGCAGACGCCATGCTCCTCCGGCCCAAGATGGACACTGGTTAGACTTATGCTGGTAAGTCATATCCTTGTATGATACACAAATTACTATATATGGGTTAAACCAATATGTAAGAGTTAACCAACAAGAGGCTATAACTAATGGCCAGGCAGTGTTTAATTAACACAATTTCCTTGTGGTTATTTTGGGTGTAAGCTAGCCAGGTGCTGGGAACACAGCCTGCCCGCTCTGGGGGCTGGGCAGTGGGACACAGACGTTCCTCCTCATGTAACACCAAAGAAACTGCTTTCCAGACAAAATAGAGTTGAGCACATATGACCTCACTGATAATGTGGCAACATGTTCAGGGCCTATCCAGATCCATGTCTGCAGTTGAGATTAGGAATGGGCTACAACCTGTGAACCCTATCCAAGGTGCTGTCTCCAAATGTCAACTACTTGCAAAGAAAAAAATAGCTTTTTTCAGTTGAGTTTCACAGCATAAATTAACCACAATGAAGTGTAGGTGTCAAGCCAAGCAAAAACTGTCTAACACAAAAGGAATGTGATGGCATGTTTGCACACTATTTATCTCATTTTTCTTTATTGAACATCTTTTTGTCTTACTTTTGCTTATATTCCATGGTTTCCAATTTTGTGTTTTAGTGGATTCTGTGTGTGTTTGTGTTTTTAATTTTTATTATGATTTATTTGTTCTGATTGTTTATTTCCTAGAGATAGGAAAAGGGGCACAGAGTTGGATGGGAGAAAAGGATTTGGGAATAGTTAGTGGAAGAGAAAATATGATCAAGATATATTCTAAGAATTTTTTAAATAAAGAGTTTTAAAATTATTATTTGGGAGCTTAGATCTAAGAAGAATTATTTACTAGCCTGAGCACATTTAAGACTTTCCATCCTTGTTTCATTATTCTCCATGAATTTTTCTTTAGTTTGACATTGCATCCACATAGGCAAATAAACTATTTCTGTAAAACAAAACAAAACAAAAATAAAAACAAGGAAAACAAAACAAGTATATTTATGTGCACATGCCTCACTGTCTTTGGCTATATATTTTCTGCCTAGACCATAAAAAATTAACACATGGTCCATTCTCTCGGATGTTATGCAGTCACACGCTTAAGGAAGCTTATGTGTATTTTAGGTAATATTGTAGTGTTTGGAATGTTTCCTCCATTTAGTTTTCCCTCCCAAGAATAAGTAACACCTACACTAATGTAATACTTTCCATTTACTTTTTACCCACAGGCTTAGCACTTTTTATAATCATATGTCTAGTGTTGCCTCCTATTGATTCTGTTTTCTATTAGTTAATTTAATTAATAAAGTCAGTTCTAACTTTGTACTTAAAATTATCAATCCAGTCCCAGAAACAATCAAATGCCTGAATTTGATTTAGTATTTATCCCTCCATAGTCCCATCCATTCAGGCAATGTCTGTTACAAGATGGGAATTTACAATATGGTGGGTGAGAAGACTTGAGTGAAAATTCAGGCAATGCCTCTGTTCACCAAGGAGCAAGCTGCTAAAAGAGAAAGGATGCAGAGAGACACAGAGACTCACTAGAATGGACCAGGCTTAACCTGACTTTGGGCTCTATCGGCAAAAAACTTTTTCAACTCATGTGGAATTTTAAGCAGCAATTTGACCAAAGGCTCACAAGTGTATTGCTAATATCTAAATATTGTGTAGTGTGTATTTTCTTAATATATATTGATACAGACAGTGAAATAGTGCAGATTGATTCATTGCATTGATTAAACATGGTAGCTTTGGAACACTAAGTGTAGTTGGTCCTTTACTAAATCTTAAGAACATAAGGTTTCTACTATTAGAATCAATAGGCAAAATTTTATTCAAGCTTTGTAAGAAGGAAATATATGTACACATATAGTATACCAATGTGGAATTCCTGTTTTTGTTATTTTGCTGAGATTCCATTATTTAAATAAAAATTCAATCAATGGATACTTCAAATAGAATGTTTCTAAAGGAATTATATTGGATAGATAAAAAATATGTCTTAATAAGTTACCTGTAGTGAGTTCACATGTGATGGTAGAGACATACATTTTTTTGGACCCTCTACACTTCTTTCTTCGTTGTTTTTGTTATTTTTAAATGAATTAATTGTTTTCAAAACAGTCTTTTTACATTTTTGCATACTAATCCCAGTTCCCACTCCCTCCCCTCCTCCTGTTCCCTCTACCTTCCCCCACCCCACCTCCATCTACTCAAAGAGAGTAGAACTTCCCATGGGGAGTTAACAAGGTCTAGTTCATCACTTTGAGGCAGGACCAAGGCCCTCCCCACTATATCTAGGTGAGCAATGTATCCCTCCCAAGAGAATGGGCTCCAAAAAACCACTTCAAGCAAGAGGGACAAATCCTTGATCTACTGCCAGTGTCCCCACAGGCTGCTCAGTCACAGAACTGTCACCCACATTCATGAAGCCTAGTTTGGTCCTATGCTGATTCCACCGCTGTCAATTCAGAGTCAGTGAGCTCCCATTATCTCATGTAAACTGTCTTGACTCCTTTGCTCATATTATTGCTCCTCCCTCCCTTCAGCTGGACTCTGCGTGCTCAGCCCAGTCTTCTGGTGTGGATCTCTGCTTCTATCAGTTGCCGAATGAAGGTTCTATGATGACAATTAAGGTAGTTATCAATCTGATTACAGGGCAAGGCCAGTTCAGGCATCTCCACTATTGCTTTGGGTCTTAGCTGGGATCATCCTTGTGGATTCCTGGGTATTTTCTTAGTGCCAGGTTTCTCTATAGCCCCGTAATGGCTCACTCAATGAAGATGCCTCTTTCCTTGCTCTCCCTCTCTGTCGTTCTCCCATTTCAACCATCCCATTCCCTCACGTTCTCCTCCTCTCTTCTTTTCTCCCCTTCTCCAACCCTTCCACCCTCGCTTCTCTCCCTATCCCCATGCTCCCAATTGTCTCAGGACACCTAGTCTATTTCCACATCGCAGGGGAGTGCAGTTTGTTTCTCTTATCGTTTGTCTTGTAACCTAGGCTCTCTGGGGTGTGGAGTATAGGCTGGTTAGGGTTTGCTTACAACTAATATCCACTAATGAGTGAGTACATACTGTGTTTGATTTTTCTGGGTATGTGTTGCCTCACTCAGGATGCTTTCTTTTTTCTAGTTCCATCTATTTGCATGCAAATTTCAAGATATCTTTTTTTTTCTGCTGAGTAATATTCCATTGTGTAAATGTACTACATTTTCGTTATCCATTCTTCTTTTGAGGGGCATTTAAGTTCTTTCCAGGTCCTGGCTATTACAAATAATGTTGCTATGAACATAGGTGACCAAAAGTCCTTGTAGTATGAGTTTCCTAATCAATGATACTTTACAAAAATTTTCTTTGTAGCATGACTTTTCTCTGTCATTCCATCATTTTCACGGAACCTCTTAAATAAATGAAGCTACCTGACAACAAAAACCTCCCCAAACTGCACTGAACTATTCAAATTTCTGTTCCTCATGCAACATACTGTTTTGTTTTAGATACCCCTCTAAATAAATCCAATACTTACAATTCATAATGAAACCACAAACTAATTTAATTATAGAAGACAAATTTAAAAGTTAAGAAAGAAAACATCATTTTGAGTGAGGTAACCCAGACCCAGAAAGACAATTATCACATGTACTCACTCATAAGTGGTTTTTAAACATAAAGCAAAGAAAACAAGGCCACAAATCACAATCCCAGAGAATGTAGACAACAATGAGGACCCTAAGAGAGACATACATAGATCTAAACTTCATGGGCAGTAGAAAAAGACAAGATCTCCAGAGTAAATTGGGAGCATGGGGACCTTGGGAGAGAGTTAAAGTGGAGGGGAAAAGCAGGGAGGAGAGCAGAGAAAAATGTAGAGCTCAACAAAAATCAATAACAAAAAGAAATAAAATAACATTTTATCCAATAATCAAATAACTCATGGCTTCCTGAGCTAATGAATCTAATCTAGATGGTTTTAATTGCTTTCAAATAATTTTCGGTATTTCTTTTTTTTTCAATTGTCTCCAATTTTTCCGACTATAGTAAAATTCTTATCTGTCTCCCATTCACAGGTATTTTGAGCATAGAAAGCGCACTCTTAAACTTCTATTATTAGAAGTTTTCTTTCAGAACACATAAAGATTTATCCAGGCTGTTTCCAAATTAACACCACCTCAGGTCCTAAAAATATTCCTATTGTCTTTTTTACGATAGTAAATTCTTCTGTGTCTCATATTTATCAAAATCACATGATGAGGAATGAGATTTATTATATTTGCTGTGTCTCTTTAGAGATTCCTCATCCTCAATCTTTCTCTAACTCTCATGATTGTAATTTATTTTAGAGTTAAAGGTCAGGCATTTCCTTAAGGTCGATCAATCTGGATTTACCTGCTAGATTTTATGAATAAATTTAATTTATACACTCAAAGAAGGATTCTGTGGGCAATTTTTTTGTTTCTTTGTCCTCAGTAAGTGAAAACAGGAAATATAACTTTGCTTCATTTCAGTATTAGTGGTCTTATATTAGATCATGTTTTTAAGGAAATGTTTAGTAAATGTTTAAGCCATATTTTTTTGCCTTTTAGGTTGTGATTTAAAAAGAAAGTAAAGAGTCACCTTAAAACTATGCAAATATTTTTATTTTCATTAAGTATTCATTCCCTAGTAAAAACACCTGTTGAATATTTTCTAATCACATCTATCTATCTCCTTTCTATGTATCTATCTTCTTCTATGTATCTAATGTACCATCTATCTACTTATAAAGATAACGTAGTTAGTCCTCTGTCTAATGTAAGTAGGTACATCATTCCATTTCTCTTGTATGGAGAAATATATACTATAGTTTTTTTTCAGACAGTAATTATGAATTGCTGCAAATTTGGTTTTTGGTTTAAAGTGAACACAGTACTTATTTTCACATGCAAATCATCCATTTTCTTCAGATTCTCATACCTAGGTCTGCAAGCCATTAGGAATCCTTGTCAAAAAATTTCAATATTTCAGCAAAGTAATCAGTTACATATAAAACATATCTCTGGTGGAACCTGAGAGACCACATATGAAAATGAAATGTATGGCCTTAAGAGACTATGGAAAAGAATAAACAGATATCAGAGTTTCCTGTTCAATGTGCTTTTCAGAAGTTTTCTTTTAAATTCTGAGCTCAACATTCATTGTAGTGATATTTCATTTGTGTTTTAATACATGAGGCTTGCCTGAAAATCAGAGAGTAAAACAATCACCCTGGTTAGTCTTACAGACCAGGCAGTGGTGACACACACCTTTAATCTCAGTAACCACACTAGTTTGCCATAGAAATCAGGCAGTGTTTTCAGTCAGCCTCTTTTTGAGTTCTAGAGGCAGGATCGCCATTTTGGACTGAGGTAGAGGTAAGAACCAGAGGCTGGCTTTTTTGTTTTTCTGACCTTCAGGTTGAACTCCAATATCTGTCTCTTGGTTTTTATTCATGGTGCTACAATTCATGAATATTTTCTGTTTTCTTATGAAATCCACACCTTTTCATACTTAGACTTATTAAAAAAAAAACTAGGAATTTGTATGCAAGAGAGAAGTTTTCTTAAGACCCAGAAAAATTAAAATACCATTAAATTTAAAAAAATAAAAATATGGGAGGAAAGTATTTAGAAACAATTTTAAGAAAATACCTTTGTCATGGGAAAAATGACTAAAATTTACATGAAAGACAATGAGTTCGGCTATGATACCATATTAAATGTCCTGATAAATTTGTTATTTCATTATAATTAAACTTGAAAATTTACATTACTTGTCTGAAGTTTTGTCCATGCCACAATAAAAAAATCAAATCACTATTTTATAAAAAAAAATGCTGAAGGAACAATCTATAAAGAAATAATTGGTTTCAGAAGACGTGATCCATGTTAGCCCACTTGAACCTAATCATTGGACTTTATTAGACTGATCACTTTCTGGTTAGACATAAAACTCGGCATTTCCTTCCCAACACGGTCCCCTCCGCATGTGTAGACTGGTCTCAAAATGGAACACTAGAAGCTATTAGATGACTGTGAACTTTGTTGTCATGGAAACCTCTCATGGTGTTTCTGGTCCTCACAGAGCTCCTTCTTTATCTCAGAGCAGCGGTCCTTCATGGCACAAAGAAAATGGTCAAGTCATGTAGACGAAATTTGTCTTGTAAAAGTATCAGAGCCCCACATCAATCTACTGCCATTTTAAAGTCCCTGATACTATTTTATTGACTGAGGTTTCTGTCCCAACCAGTCCTAAAGTCATTCCATCCCAAAGAAACACACAGAGGTCTGCATTAATTATAAACTGATCGACCTATTAGCTCAGGCTTCTTACTAACTCTTATAACTTATATTAGCCCATAATTTTTGTCTGTGTTATCAACACGGCATTTTATTAAAATTCAGTTAACAGGGTACAGACCATTGTCCCACAACATTATTTAAAATAGCTAACATAAAAATTAAAACTTGGACCTTTCTGTATTAGGAGATAATGTATATAGTATATATAAATTTCATTGTTTTGCTTATGGCCTCATTAAATGTGTCATGTTGTGGATGAATAAACCCAAAACTGGTGAAGAACTGTTTTCACCTGTTCCTTTCTCATGTTATATGTAACATTTCCTCTATTCCTTTTAATTTATTACCAAAATAAAAGGAGCAGTTAACAGTCTGTCTAAAAAAACATTTCCTTGTGATTAAAAGGTTTGCATCTTTTGCATGCTGACGTTGAGTGAAAAGAAATAAAACATGAGGCTTCTTTTCAGTTTTGAAGCACATCTTTTCAAGTTTCTCATAATGATCGTCTTTAGAGAACGAGGAAACATGAGAAAGCTGCTGTTGCTCTGGCCTAGAGAAGAAAAAAAAATGTCAAAACGGATATTTCCTGTGGTGACTGTGTCTCTGGAGAATGCATCATTAAATCCTCTTACTGTGTGACATTGCCATATTTCCCAGTGTTGTGACATATCTTTGGTTTGAGTTTAATTTGAGGAGCTGTTTGGAAATGTTTAATCCTATATCTTTAGAAAGAGGAAAACAAACACCAAGATCCTATCATGAGGAGGCCCACAAGACACTCGACAGTCATTTCCACTTAGAATCTACTGGACTCAGTTTGGATTGGAGCACCCCAGGGGGAAAACCACTGTGCAGCAGTATCTTGGCCCCAGATAACATCTTTGCTGAATTGAACTTATTACACAGCTCCTACCAGCTTCACTCCTGGATATAGACAGGGATGATCATAAATGCCTTGCTTGCTTTCTTTTTTTTTGCCCACGTTATTGAGGACATCTGTCATATATATGCAATAACATCTTCTTCGGGTGTTTCCAGAGACTTCCTTCAGGTCTTTCCCGGAATCAGAGATGTACCTCTTTGAAACAGCTGGCCCTCTTCCCCATTTCCCTCCAGAACCTGTGGACATGGGTTCTCTTAATTCTGCTCTGACGACTTGACACACTAGGATGTTCAGGACTGGACACAGGTTCCTGTGTCTGCATCCACTCTGCATTTTGTTCCTCAAATACTACTTCTGTTAACCTGTGTTTATTATTTTCTATATTTTCATTTATTTTCACTTCTTATTCAGTTATGTTGTTGAATTTTCATAATGTATTCAACTTAAATAAAAGGCAATTAATAAAACATACAATTAATATCTAGAAATATGTTGGAGGCTTTTTTGGTAATTGAAATTCAAATTCCTTCTCTGCATTTGATAAGTTAAATGAAGTCCTGTGGATGAAGCATGTCTTTTTTGTATGTACAACGTGTGTGTGATAATGGGCACCTATCCAACTTCAGAACCTCCTTTAGCTTTTCTCTTCAATCTCTTTATCCCATAATTAGTGTGTGTTTCTCAACGATCAACCCTTCTCCAGGTAGGTTTTCATGTGTCCCCATGAATACTTCTGTGGAGATCTAAAATTGCAAAGGATCAGAAGTGAAATCCTATATGCAGAAGCATTGAGCACTGGCCCTCAGAAGCTTTTCATCCTTATGAATAGGTCAGCCATGTCTACCTGCACTACTGACTTTAGCCAGAACCTCCTTTTAGAATCTATTTTATTAAATGCACATAATAATATTTTCTGTATAAAGTAGTCTGAAAGCAACCGCTAATATTTTATTAGTTATATAAAGAAAAGGTAATAAATCATTGAAATTGAGGACTTGAGAAAGTGATTCTGAATACTTAGTCAATTTTAGAAAACAGCTTTCATATTTAGATATTTTTAAAGCTATAGCTGTTTTCTTTTCCTTTTTTGTCATGGGAAAACAGCAGAATAGTTTCATGCATCTATAATGTGATTAATTTATATACACATATAAACTACATGTATTAAACAGCATAAACAAAGGGAGAGATACAGAGGTATAGCTCAAAAAGGGATGGAAGCTGTATAAGAAATAGTTTCTATCATAGTCTTGACAACTTTCCTTCCCAGACCTCTTTGTCGCAGAACTCTGCTTATTCTCCCATCTCTTCTTCACCTCCGATATATATATATATATTTCTGTTATTACTTCAAAAATCCGCTCATATTAATATATTGAGCATTTCATATTTTAAACAATACTATGGCCTCTGAACCTCATTAGATATTCAATTGAACACTCAAATATCTCTTGCTATAAGGCAATGCCAGATGTGACAGTAAATTAGTAGAGGGAACTGAAGCTACATGCTTCCTAAAAAAATAGCAGGAACTGTAATGCCTCCTTAAGAAAGCCACCAAGGAGGGCAAAAGAGAAAAACAAACAAACAAAACAAAGGCAGCTGAAAAAAATGGGACATGTTAAAACTGGAAGACACAAACATTTTAACAGTATACAAAAATATGGCAAGGAACATATATGTTAAATAACACACTATGAGGAATTCACAATTGCTACTTTGGTGATATAGACTAATAGAGAATTTACAGTTGCACTTCGAAGGGCATAGAGGTACAATAAGTGAAACTCATAACCAACAACTGTCTAATTCGATTTAGGGCAAATTCAACAGAAGACAAGCAGGCAAACCTTGCTTAGAACTGGAAATCTTGTCAGTTTCTCTGTGAGTGAGGTCATAGAACTTAGAAAATATTCTACTACTACTACTTTCCTAGACCAACATAGTTTCTCGCTACATTATTAATCTTATCCTTATACAAAGAGATAAGTGTAGCTACCACACCTAATCAAAGCAGCCTGTCTTTATTTAAAATACAGACTATCACAGAAAATCACAATTGGACACAATACTGAAAATGTGGGTAAAATCAGCCCCAACCTACATGTCAACTTCGGCATCTATGGTTCATAAAGAACATCACAGAAGGGGGCTTATAGAGATTGTAAAAGCTAAATAATTTACAAAAAGAAAAACAAAAAAGAAACCCAGAAAATTGGCTATTAAACAGTCTTTCCTAGAAATTATTGCATAAACAAGACAAGAACTATGCCAATATAGATAGGCACAGTAACATGGAAGGGAGAAAGCTTGATTTGTTTATACCATGGCTGTACCACTAGACAAAGACCATAGACACTAATGGGTGCTTGGAGAAGAAAATTGACTTCTCCCCATTCCTCAGATGACGAAGAATCCCCTTACTTGCTGCTTTCCAATGCAGAGTGGTCAACCTTGAAATCATATACACACAAGCAACAAAAGTGAACTCAACAGCTTGTATTCAAACATGTATGTATTATATATCTATATATGCATACATATATATTTGTGCATATATGTTATATCAGCACACACATATATGTGGATATATAACAACTATAAACAAATAAAAAGGCGATCAACTTGAGAGAGGGGAGAATGTGGGAGGGGCTTGAGCAAGAGTAACTATTAGTAACTGCAGAAAAAATGTGAGAGGGGAATGATGCAATTCTATTTAAATTCAAATCATATTTTAAAATGGCACCAGTGACCATACAGAGGACTCAAATATGCAAATGAATGAAGAAAGGAAATGAATTGAAGATGTAGATAAGAAAGTTTCAGAAGTAAACTTTAAGGTTTTTAATATAAAGGAAAAATTTTTTTAAAAACATGAATTAAAAATGCATTAAGTAACTGAAGGCACCCAAACTGAAAAACCCAAAAAGAAATTCTGGTATAAAACCAACTAAACAACAAAAATAAAAAGAACCAACTTAACAAACCATAAACAGAGAAAAACAGCAACAAATATGAACAAACAGAACAATCAATATGACTGATAGAGGACAAAGTTCAGGCAATAATACATTCAGACACATTTAAGTCAAACTAGAATACTAAACATAATCAAAAGTTCTAAAATACCTGTGAAACATTTAAAAGACAAAAATATAATAATCTACAGTATAGAAGAAGGTGAGATAAAGATAAAAGATATTGGTAATTTGTTCAAGGAAATTACAATGGGAAGTCTCTAAAAGCAGAGAACAAATCTCTAGAAATAAGAGGTATCCAGGAACTGAAGAAAAGACACGTGCAGAGATATCAAATATATAAAACAAATGAAAAATCAACAGCTACAAAGAAAGATGTCAACTACATTAAAAGCAGAATATAAGAGTCAATATCAGATATTTCATCGGTACCCCTATAAGCAAGATGTACTTGCAATTGTACATGTCAAGTCTGAAGATAAAGAATTGTCAAGCAAAGTTGATATACTATTTTGAGGGACAAATAAAACTATTTCAAGTCAAACATAAGATTCAGGAGTTCTTTCAAACATAACCAGCATTGCAGAAAATTCTTAGTGGAATATTATGCAGAAAGAACAAAAAATGCATTTTATCCATGCAAACAGAAAGACTACATTTGATGACTGAAAGAGATAAGCAGTATTGTACCAGAAAAGAGATGATCAAGTCCAAAACAGTGAATCAGAAAATACCTATAATATTAGAGGAGGAGGAAAAGAATCCCATCAAACTAGGACAGTAACAAATCATATGAAATAATATCTTATCCATAAATATCCTATTTACAAATACCCTCAACTGAACAATCAAGAGACACAGAGAATTATCAAGTACCAAAAAAGCGTCTATCGTCTCTAATAAATTCATTGTATAGGAAGACATCCCAAAACTAAGACACAAAAGAAATTTAAAAATTAACATGCAATAAAAAGAAATTTTAGCAATGGTATAATGAGTCTCATATCTGATAAGTTAGATTTTGAACCAAAATATCAGAAGAGTTGAAAAAAACCTAAATATTAATAATGAAAACAGTCCATCAAAGAGATATCCAATATGGTAACATTTAAGCACCAGGTATTGAGCTTTCTAGTTTCACATACCAAACATTGAAAGTCGTATTGTTCACATAGGCCTTGAACCTATAATCCAATAGCTCCATTTCATATTTAGATAAGTTTTAAGAACTAAAAGCAAGCAAAGGAAATTTCATATATAAATATAAAATTAAAAAACTCTATTTAATAGCTATATACAGAATTCTACTCAACAGAACATGATTTCACATTATTGTTTATGGCAGAAAGCATTCCCTAAAATTAAACAAATTATAACTCACAAAGACATACATAAATATAAAATAATTAATATATCTATATATGCAACCATGTATATTAAAGACTATGATAGAATGGCATTTGAAATAATAAGAACCTATGAAACAACACAATTGGAGATTTGAATAGTACACATTTGAAGAGTGAGTCTTATAATCATTCAGGGAAGAAATTTAGATATTCCTCAACTCAAACATAGTGTATCAGTAACTACTGAGTTTATCCAATGCAGCCCAACAAAAAAGTGTACAGAAGTGTATCTTCACATATGAAAATCATAGAGATTGCAAGTGACTTAATGATGCTTATCAAGGCAGAGGAAAAACATGAGGAAATGTATCCAATGCAGCCCAACAAAGAAAGTGTACAGATATGTATCTTCACATATGAAAATCATAGAGATCGCAAGTGACTTAATGATGCTTATCAAGGCAGAGAAACAACATGAAGAAAACCTCAAACACAATGTACTACTAGACATTAGAAGAAGTGTTGCAGAAACTAATGAAACAAGAACTAAAAGTACAACATATAAATCAATCTGGATGTAACACAACACAGAGTGTACCACTAACACAATCAACACAATGGAATAGAATAGAATACCTAGAAATAAGCCCATAGAACTGTGGCTTTGGAGACTTAATTTTGCGCAAGCTATCAATAAACAGACCCTGGGAAAATAGCCTAGTCAAGAAATGATAACTTGAAAAGTGGGTATCACTAAATAGAAGGATTCAATTAGATCCCTATCTTGCACTCTCCGCAAAGCTCTTTCAAAGTCAATACATTCCTTTATCTTAAAAACTAAATGTTGATGACATACGGGGAAGACTTGCTAATGTGGAATATCCACAGGAGAAAGTTGCATAGTATTCTATGTAAATAATTTCAATTTATATGCACGTCTAGTATGTGCTTCTGAGGAAGGTTCTACACTTCTAAGACACACTGAGACTGAATCACAACGAAGGGTCACGCAAGCAGTAAATGGCAGGCCCAAGGTTCTACAAACCAGTATTAGAAATCCAGTTGCTGTTCATTTTTCTTGGAGTTATTAGTTGACCAAAATCACCTGGAGTTGTCACCACAATCAGTTGTCAGGACCAGCCCCAACCCCCACCCCCAATTCCCTACTTTGTGTTGATCTGTCACTCCTGTGACCTGTTTCTTCCTTACTGTCTTCAAATATGCAAATTTTATTTTATTTTTAATGATATATATTGGGGGAAGGCAGTGCACACAGCATGAAAGGTTATCTGTATGCCAATGGCATCAAATCTCTGGAGCCAGAATTAGAGGCCATTATGTACAACCTGACATGTGAGCTGGGAATAGAACCCTTGTCTTCTGTAACGGTATTATACATTCTTAGCTGTTGAACTAACTCTGGGTTCTAGATTATTTCATTGTTGCTCACTGTACTCTGTATTACTCTGCATTTTAAGAACAGACTTCTCAGGCATGCTTCTTGCTAGATTCAAGTCACTTCTCGCAGATGGGCATACTTTCTTCCACCTGGATTGGACCCAAAAGCATCATCCATGGGAAGACCTAATGGTTTTCATTGTAATACTTGTATTATGTTGTGGAATCTGGGCAGCAACGTTAAATTACATTTCTCCGTAGCATCAAGGCTCTATATCTGTAATTAGAGGCTTCTGTTCTTTATTGCACTGATCAGTAATGCGGCTCTATTCATCACCAGAGTCTCGGTTAATTATCCCTGCTAATGATTTTCATGGTGTAAAGAATCGACAGGACTCATTTGTAAAGTTATTTTGCACTGGAATTATTGGATGGTACGACACCACTGTGAGCCGATAAGCTGTTGGTGCGTTGTTGCTGTGGGAGATGATGACTCTCTCTCTCTCTATTGTGTTTGCTTTGATGGGGAAACTTACAGGAGACTGAATGCAATGTAATTTTGCATTTACAAGATTATAATACTCCAGGTGTGCAAGGAAGTGGGGAAGGAGTCAACCAGAACGCAGAGAGAAAATTAAACTTCCTCTGCATGCCTGAACCAGTGGGAGACTAAGTTATTTGCTAACCCATCAAGGACTGCATTTAATATAATTCCTGTTTGATAAAGTGGTACTCCTCGTTCATCATGTGTTTAAATTTAAACCCATCTGATGTCGAGAAAATTAATCCCATTGTGATTTTTGTCATTTTGAATTGTAAACAGGAGTTCAGAATATGTTAAAAGTTTGCGGTAGATGTAATCTGATAATATTGAAGATTATTTCTCCTAAAAAAGTTATTGTGAGGTTTTAGAAGATAATTTTCAAAAAGGGGAAAATGAATTTTAGTCTCATGATACAAACATAAATTACTGGTGTATGAAAATAATTTTATGAATAATATATATTATATATAATATGCATATAATATATACATGAGTAAACCTGAATATTTAATCAGTTTTATGTAATTCCATTTAATAGACTATACTAAATGATCTTCATCTTTTTTAAATGACTTCTCTTTCCATTACAAACATAGAAATTTCGCCCAATGGATGGAGATTGAGCCAGAGACCCGCATTCACATCAGAGCAAGGGATTGAGCTCCCAAGGTCCAGTCGAAGTGCAGAAGGAGGGAGAAGATGAGCAAGGACGTCAGGACCTTGAGGGACTGGCCCACCAACAGAGACAGTGTGCTCGATCTATTGGGAGCTCATCGAATCCAGCTGGACCAAGACTGAATGAGCATATGACCTAACTGGACTCTATGAATGTGACTGCCAGTGGGGACTGACTGAGAAACCAATGATAATGGCACCGGGACCTAGCTCTTCTGCATGATTTGGCTTTTTGGGAACTTATTCTATATGGATGCACATCTTCCTAGACCGAGATGGAGGGGGGAGGGCCTTGGGCTTCCCATAGGGCAGGGTATCCTGCCCCATCTTAAGGAAGCAGGGGGAGGGTGGTGGAGTAGTGGGGGAGCGGGAGGGCCGGGAACAAGGGGAGTAAATGTAATTTTTTCTATTTTAACAATAAAAATAAATAAATTTTTGAAGACAAAGGGAAAACAACTAAGTCAATTATTGAATGAAGATCATCACTAAGAATTATATCCATGAAGCAAAGATATATTTTGCTTCTTTTGATGTTTTATGTTGTTTTGATACATTTTTATTTATTTTTGTAGATTATATTTTAATTAGAACAGTTCTACTTCCCTTCTCACTCCAATTCCTCCCATATATTCTCATCCTTGTTCAGGTCTTAAAGAATGAGATTAGTTTATTAGACATTTGTGACAACTGAATTTCTTTCTCTTATTTTTTAAAATGTTTTTGAAGATTGTCATTTCAAAATGAAAACCTGGAACACTTTGAAAAATTATATAGTATAAGGTTTAATAAAAGCCATATGTCAATAGATCATTAAAATCAGTTGCTATATACTCAAATAAAGACTGGCCATTTGGACAATGAAAAGATAAATTGACACCAAGTAATTATACAGATATCGAAAACATTTTCAGCACCAACCAACTACAAAAATCACCTCCATATGTCTGTTGCTTTTGTAGAATGTTATGTATAGATTGTCTAACTATGAATTCATTCATGGCTCAGCCCATCTAATGACCAATCACATATCAATCTGTTTGTATCACTTATTCATCTATCATATTATTAATCTTTCTATGATCGATGATTATAAAGAATAGCAACATTTTACCTCATAGTACTTGAAAATGAGAAAGTAAGGCTTAAACTATCCTTACTAGGATTTGATGTGCTGGCTCCTCTATGTGCAAACCTGCTAGCTAATGAAGCACTTTGGGATGGTAAACTTTAAGGATGTGTACAAATATCTCAGGCTTACCACTTGTGATGTAGATCTCTAGCACACAAAATAAAACCTAATTTTACTAATTAAACAGTCCATTCTCTATCCAAATGAAATCAAAACTAGAAGAAAATATGTTGTGATATATATGTGTATATATGGTATTAGAATTACCATGAGTATATAGAATATAATTATTTGAATATAATAATATCTTCACAGCAGTTAAAGATTTTAACACATATATGTGTGTGGGGGGGTAACTTGTATAAAATGAAAGAGTACAAAGTTTGAATTTTCTGTGGGATAGAGAAATCTTCAGTATGTGCCTGGGAGTCAGGTTCTTCAAGAAAACACAAGTAATCTCATTTTTTTTCAAAGTAAAGGAAAGAAACTTTTCACGTTTAGCAAATTGCAGACAACAGGACACAAGAATGTAGGTTTTCTTCAGCACACATATTCTAATGAGATAGCAAGCCATCCAAGCTCTTACATATGATTCCTGAAGCATTTTATGTGCAAAATATATGGAAAGAAACAAACGTGAGATATTTACTAAGAAATGAATAGCAGCCAGGAGGTGGTGGCGCACGCCTTTAATCCCAGCACT
>JAQHUG010000383.1:644703-662138 GCA_028555095.1 Dicrostonyx torquatus | reverse complement strand
TGCTTCCTTAAGATGCGGCAGGATACCCTGCCCTATGGGAAGCCCAAGGCCCTCCCCCCTCCATCTCGGTCTAGGAAGATGTGCATCCATATAGAATAAGCTCCCAAAAAGCCAATACATGCAGAAGAGATAGGTCCCGGTGCCATTATCGTTGGTTTCTCAGTCAGTCCCCACTGGCAGTCACATTCTATCCTTAGAAACACAGAAATTGTATTACGGAAATCAGTCCCTGGTGTACTGCCTTACCAGAGCTATTGGATATTTCCATCAGAATTTTCCATAAATATCACAATTGGAGAATACAGGGGATGGATGGATGATAGTGAAGGAAATCTAAATAATAATTCACTAAACACCAATGTGACAACTTCCAGAAGACAAACAAGAAAAATGGGAATACTAAGAATTGAGAAATATGAAGAATATTGTAAAAAATAAGAAATATGTTGTTTACACTTCCTCAGCAAGGGCCCTTAAATATGAGTTGTTGTTGTGGTGGTGGTGGTTTTCGAGAAAGAGTTTATCTGTGTAGCTTTGGAGCCAGTCCTGGAACTCACTCTGTAGACTAGACTGGCCTCGAACTCACAGATTTCTACCTGCCTCTGCCTCCCAAGTGTTGGGATTCAAGTCATGCAACACCACTGCATGCAAAGGACCCTTAATTTTAAGCATCTGTTTTTATATTCCCAGTTAAAGACAATATTTCCTAAAATTTATTTACATTCTTATTTGTTTATAAGTTATTCATATAAATGAAGAAGTCATATTTTAAGAAATTATGACTAAGGATAATAGGGCAAAATTAAGACTTAAGGAAAATGTTATTACAAATATTAGGTATGTTCTTTTCTATATAATAAAAAATGGTTCAAAATACGAAAATGAATTCCTTCCTATTTATTGACTGATTTGATAAAGAAAGTGTAAGAAGTAGGGTAGTCCCTGGGGCCATAGGATAGAAAATAGTGGCTAATGTAAACTGATTCTCTTGATTATTTCTGTAACCTATAAAAAACTCAATCAAACTCCAAGAATCTTAATTTTCTTATTTATTCTTCCAAAAGTAGTATTGGATTTTCTTACTGTAAAACCTATTCCACGTGTCAGAGTCTACATGGATTCATTTGTAAAGTGAACAAATTATTTAGTTATATTAAATAGAAGTCAACTTATATAAACATCAACTAAATTGAAAGTTCTCTGATGTCATGAGTAATAATAAAATCTGTAGCCATAATTCATATCATTATGAAATGGTAAAGAAAGCTTAATTTTTTCTTTACTATTTATCAAATAAACTCATGTTAACCTTGAAACTGCTATTCCATTAACAGAAAAGAAAAAGTGAATTTATAAATGTGATAACTCATGAAATACCTTATTTCTGTAAGAAGTAAAAGTGCTAAAAGGGGAAACAATTTGAAGAGGACACAAATAATTTTGCAGATTGGAGAGAGAGCACACATCATAGACTATCCAAGAGGTTATTAGTCAGGAACAGAGAGTTCTAAAGAGCATGATTTATGTATTCTCCCTCGGAGAGACAGCACACTTGATTTAACTTGCTTGAGAATGTAAATTTTAGAATCCTAGACACTCAAAATAAACCAAATGTCGGAACATGTCTGTAAATCCCACACTGGAGCAATGGTATGGATGGATCCTGAGATACCATGTACCAGCTATTATAGATAAAATAGCAAATGACAGCTTTAGTTATAGACCCTGCCTCATAAACTAAGATGGAAAGTCACTGATGAAGACATCGGTTGACCTCCAGGCTCCACATGCAGGCCATCTCTTCACACATGAACATATATGTGCACATATATCAATTCACAAAAAGATTATATATCTTGAGTAAGGAACTCACCATCTATATTCAAGTAAACAAAAGAAGGTCATTGTGTGAGGAAGTCCCTGATCGTGCAGGACAATACTATGAGGTTAAGTGACAATCACTGACATGATTGAGAGCATATTATATGAATTAATATCACATGGGTGATGGTGGAGTTTTCAAATGTAAATAACAGCAGACATGGAAAATTACGTTGGAGGAATATTAGGTAATAAATTTCAAATTATGAGTGAGAAAGCATGTAATATTAATATTTTATTGAAAATACGACCTCTTGTGGTATAGTATTTCCGTAAAAAAAAACAAAAGAGAAATATATATATAAAATGAAATTTTATTTTGCATGATTTCATGTAGTGAAGTAAAGCACCAAAAGTTTTCTAAATTTACAGAACAAAGAGCCCCATTTATTATTGACAAAATAAAATGATTCAACAAAATTAATGGCAGATATAATTCAGTTTATTGGGATGAGGGGCTGACAAAATTTATACTGACTTTTGCCCATATTTACAAAAGAGGAAGAGAATAAACAGCCAGGTGAAGAAACTGAAAATTGGTCAGTGTAGCATGGAGCTAACAGTCTTACCCTAAGGTACACAAAAAGAAGATATGAAATTAAAGGTGTCCAGTGAAAATCGCAGGTTCTGTGTGAGGAGGCCTTATCAATGATTGTTTTATTTGCTTGTGACCTGGTGGAGAAATTTGAGGATGGAACATGAGAAAGCAGAGACAACGAGAAACAACAAACATGGAAATGGAACATAAATAGGAGAAATATTAGACTGAGGAAACATTAAATTAGGAAATGTCTGCCTATTTTATACTGATGAAAGAAATTTATTTCCTGTGTAGTTAGATTGAAACAGTTAATTTCAAAATATTTTAATTTTTCAGGGCTTTAGAGTAGAGTAGGGGAAGTCATATAATATAATCTACAGCTTTATATCACATATAGAGATTATGGATGCATAAATGTTTCATATGTAACACAATGTATTTAATATTTACTATAATACATATATATGTGTGTATTCAGGTTATACAGAAAAACAAAGGATTAGAAGAGATTATTGCATGGTATGAGACATATTATGTATGATAAATCCACTCCTTGAGGGAAAAGAATACTTTGGGGACAGTAACTTGAAAGCATAGTTGTAGTGGCTATTGTGAACTTGATACATCTCAAACTAAAATCCAGGTAATGGGGTACATTTATTTAGTAAATTTATCATGATTGAATCATCTTAGGTAGAAGTCCCATTTTAGTGTGGATGTTTTAGGGTGGGAAGATCCACCTTGAATCTGGGACTCACCTTGCAGAATCCTATAAAACATGGCAAAGGAAGCTCTTTGCACTTTGCATAATTGGGCTTACTCTATCTGGAAAATCTGTTCCTTCACTTGGATCACAGCCTACTTCTTTGGGGATCCAATGTAGACCAAAGACCACTTGAAATATCCAAACTGGTATGTTTACAACGACAACATTCTTGGACTTTCTGTTGACAGACAACAGTTGTTTTCCTTGCTGACCCACAGGCTGTAAGCCACTCTAATAAATCATATGTACATCTATATGTGTATATATATATATATATGTGATATACATGTATATTATTTTTAAGTAACATTGGAAACAATGGTGAATCATATTGAGTACTTTCAATGAACAGCAAAGAACTAAATCAGTGACTCGTCAAAAGCAAGATGGACGAACACTAGTAGCTAATAGGAGCAATGGAAGACGTAGTTACAAGTTTGAGGTTAAGTTCTGTGAAATGAAAAGAAAAGTACTGGGTACCTCTATGCCCACAAAAGGGAGATTTGAAAGAGGAAGCATGGACATTTGCAGAATTAAAAATTCCAGATACAATTTCATATTGTCTGGATCATGACAGTAATGATAAAGATGGTTCAAATCATTCTAGAAAAAGAATATTAATAACTTGACATGATGAGAGAATTTTGTTTTGTAAATAAACTATTATTTTGATTTGTGGCATGTTAAATTTGGTTGTCATTACAATTCAAAATTTTGATGATTAAAATTTAGACTAAAATTTTCTGTTAGTATTAAAAGTGTATATGTCATTAAGTTAACCTTGGAAATACCTCAACATTCCATCTGTTTTTCAACTGTCAGTTTTCAACTTCAACAGGATAAATTGAATAGGAAAGAATTTGAATTATCATGAAATTTCATTGTATTTCTGCTTCCTTGTATTTATTGAACAAAATCTCTTTTTTTTTGACAGAAGTAAGCAGAAACATCCTGGTAGACAGAGATACAGAAAAACACCACACACACTTGGTGAACAATACAAGTATAGTTTGATTTATACATTTAAGTAAAGAATCACTTCATGAAACATTAAGTATGCCAAACCTTATTGAAATTACTAGCAATTAAAAGGAAAAATATGTACAATATTTCAACTTATAACTCAGTTTGTGAAGGTATTATCTAAAAGGCTGAATATTACAGCTAAAACTTCTCTAAACATTTATTTTTAAGTGTGATATGTAAATTGATAATCATTGTATTTTATTTATTTTTCTTATCTAATCAATAAAGAAGAGTTTTTTACATACTCAGATAAACTTATATGAATGATGGATACATTTAGTTTTTTGTGAAATGATGAATAATTCTACTGAGTTTATATCAGAGTCTTGCTTTGGGTTGACACAATTTATTATCTTGTACACTAAAAAATAACAAAATACAGTCCTAACTGATCAAATGTCCCCTTGCCATTGAGAAACTAACAACACAATGAAATAGGTAGCACTGAACTGGTTAGCTGACTGGATGCAAGAATTTTTCACGAATTCGCTGGATGTAAGTGATGACATGAGGGAGTAGCCATGAAACAAATGGCAATTTACTCTGCACCTGTTTTCGGGAGTCACCCAGATTGCTGCTTTCTGCCAGAGGCTGTAATATCCTTCCATTGATTCCCCCCTTATTCCCCCTTTCATTTTTAACCCTCTACTTTGCCCCAGGTCTCTCTCTAACCTCTTTCCTGTTTCTGAATTATTAAAACATTTAGTTTTCTAGTTGCCTACTTACTATAGCAATAGTAAATAACAGAATATTGACATTCTTAACGATTCAGTCTCTATTACTTGGAAATCATGCCTACATTATATGCCATAAGAATAGCTAAAATTTTATTTGGTCCTGGCATCTTGGATATCTTGTGATTTCTGTTGCTGTAACTGAAAGTATTCTCCATCTCCCTGGTCCCCTTGGGCTGGTTTCTCTCTACCCACCGGGTTTCACTTGCTATTTCCCACAGCCACTTAGGAAATAACCACTCTGAGGCTTATTATCAGTTACAATTGTCTGGCCAGGGTCTTAGGCTTCTTCCTGGCTCGCTCTAACTATTAAGTTAACCAATTTCTATTAATCTGTATATTGGCACAAGGCCATGGCTTACCCGTGAAGCATGTTACTCCTTGACAGAAACATGGAGTCTCCTCACTCTGTCTTCCTCTCTGTCTCTTTGTTTGGATATCCTGCCTAGCTATATTCTGCCTGTCTATTGATCAAAACAGCTTTATTTCTCAACCAATAAAAGCAGCACATATGCAGAAAGACATACCACAATATCTTCCCTTTTCTGTTTAAATAAAAAGAAGATTTTTAACTTTAACATAGTAAAATTACAAATAAAAGTTATCAAACTAGAATTACAGTTATAATATTTAGCTAATTATTAGGCAAAATTAAAGAAAATACTCTATCACCTATCTTATCATTGTGAGTCTGAAGTTTTGTATCTAATGTATCTTTTATTGTAATGAAGTAAAACAATAACTGTAACTATCTGTCTTCAACTCCATCTACAGCTCCAGAAGATATATTACCTAAGTAAACAAGAAATGCATTGTAAGCAACTTCTAAAGATCTAGCAATGACAGATCTTTGGAATCAGATATTAGACTTGGGAAATATGAAGTCTCTCTCTCTCTCTCTGTCTCTCTCTCTGTCTCTCTCTCTCTCTCTCTCTCTCTCTCTCTCTCTCTCTCTCTCTCTCTCTCTCTCTCTCTCTCTCCCTGCCTGTACCATCACCCAAAGTTCTTTTGAAATGTTGGAGAACCCATTTCACTTCTTCAGCCTATTGGTCAATATTGGCAGACTTTTCAGTGAAGCATGAAATCTGAAGATCGGTTCTGTCTTCTACTGATTATGTTGCATTTTTCTTTGTCCTGCAGAATGAATGTCTGGCAGTTTCTTCTGTGAAGCAGGAACCCTGAAGGACCATCCTGTCTCTTGGAAAGTTCAGCAGTCACTTCTCTGAGAATCCTACATGTCCGGTTCATACAGAATACCATCAAGCAGTCCAGGCAAGAGCAGTTTGCTGCCCAGATGGCTAGCCTTATCACATTGAAGGCAAGTTCCGTAACAAGTTTCTTCAGTGCCCATCAACCTCTCTGAAGTAATTGGTGCTGTCAGAACCAGACACATATCACTGTTGAGGAAAGTCTAGGTTCTTAAAACCTTTTAAATACCATATTCTATGGGTCTTTGAAGTGTTGAAGATTGTCTATCTAACTGAAATACATCTCTATATGGTGTAGGAGGTCCTTCTTTCTATGTATTGCTTTCATTGGTTAAATAAAGAGACTGCCTTGGCCTTTTGATAGGGCACCCCATAGGTGGACAGAGTAGACAGAACAGAATGCTGGGAGGAAGGCATGTGGAAGACGCCATGTTTCTGCTGCCTGAGACAGGTTAGATTAATTAATTAATTAATTAATCTAACACTGGTTAGATTCATGCTGGTAAGCCACAGTCAAGTGGCGATACACATTAATGGAGATGGGTTAAACGAATATTTAAAAGCTAACCAATAAGAAGTTAGAGATAATGGGCCAGGCAGTGTTTAAATGAATACAGTTTCTGTGTAATTATTTCAGGGTTAAGCTAGTCGGGCACTGGCAACATGGCCCTGCCCATGCCTCATTACTACATCTATATATCTAGAAAACCTAACTAAAATGACAAAAAGTTTGATTGCTATAGATGACTATTAATCTTTATTTTAATTATATATTACATTTTTAAATGAGCTGTATAAACATAATACCTTAAACAAGGGTAGAAATAAACATATAACAAAATTGACCTTAAATATTTATCAATAAAGCAAAGTCCTTACCAATGTATTCATTTCCTTATCATACCACCTTTTAAAATTGACTGTAACCATTAACCAGTTATAATCAACCCCCTTTAAATGAAAGCAAATATTTTTAAAGAATTATTTTGGGAATTTGGGTGGATATTTCTCCAAACTGCTTCCTGGTGTTTGTTTGAAAAAGCATTTTTGGATTCACAGAAACCTTTCAGGAGGTTTTGTTCTATCAAACCACATTAGCCTAGAATGAATCCACAGATTCCCATTCTCTGTGGAAATAAAAGCAGAACCTCTTTTCCAAAGTAACATAGCATTGGACTCAAATTTGAAGTCAAGATACATTTAAAATATATATGTTGGTTTATCTTGGCAGCCAAAGAATTAAATGTCTCCCTGCATTCAAAAAATTTAAAGAAAACACAATAATATACATAATTCAAGCTGTGTATTTTCCATTTTTACATGACTAATTATTTTATTTCCTTCTAAGGGTTTTTAAAACGTTATTTTTCTTCTATGACCATTTCTACTCTTTCTTTTCTCTTTTCTTAGCCTGTGTACATTTATCATACACGCAGTGACCTGTTCAGAGGTCTTTTATGTCTGAATAGGTCCTATTGTGTACCTGAAATCCTTTTCTGACGAGGAGTGTTTTTTAAAACGGTAAACAGTGTGGTAGCAGCAGCTCTTGCTTGGTTCTGGCTCTGCCTCTCTCGATAAGGTAGAGGTACATTTACTGCCATATTGGGTCATTATGTTTCTCGCTGAAGAGACCTTTCCTGCTGCCTACAATGCAGCTCTTGTTATCCCTATCTGCCTCTTGATGTTGGAAATAATTCCTTCCTTTGAACCGAGGTTTCCTCCCAGAGAGACAAAGTTGACAGTTCACTTGAGGTTCTGATTCTATATTACAATGTTAAAATCCCTGTGTTCCCTTCTCCATGTTTACTTTCACACCAAGGTTCTCACTTCCACCACTCTACTTACCACAGCGTGCAGCTCATTTGGACGTCCAGAAAGTAGTGCTGTATCATCGGCAAAACGCAAGTTATTGATTCCCACACAACCTATCTGCACGTCTATCTCCTCATCCTCCAGGATTCTTGCTGCCATTAATTCCAGAAATATTTTTGAAGAGTAGTGGTGATAGAACACTTCGATGCAACACTCCTATGATATCTTGAACTGATCACTTAGTTCTCCACAGATTTGGACTGAGCAAGGGACATAACAACAACAACAAAATTTCAAGTATATGAACACTTGTCTTGAGCTGCCTTCTTTACAACTCTGAAACCTGGACAATGAGACGCTCCTCAGAACAGCAACTGAATGTGTTTGAGATGACATGTCTCAGGAGGGTTCTAGGCATCACATGAAGGTTACACAACGATGACATTAGAAACATCTCCATCTACAGAAGGAAGTGGTCTACAGGATATGACCACAGTGCTTGAGACACACTGGTCATGTTTTGACAATGAATGACAGCAGATACCTAAAGACAGCACTTCTTGGGGGAGTGCATTGGATAAGGTGAAGAGAAGGGTAAAAAAAACAAAACAAAAAAACAAACAAAAACACTGGATAGGCAGCATAAACGAAGACTGTGGAACCTTATATATGACAATAACACAAGCATCTAAGACATTACAACATATGAAAAACTGGAGAACAATTTCTGGCTTCTGGTTTCTCATGCATGTTTATCATTGCTGGAGCATAGATAATGATGGTGTTTACTGCCAGCTCTGGGACCTCCAGGTGGGAGCCTTACTCAACTCACCGTATCAGCTCTGGGAAGCAGTGTGCAGCACATAAACACTTTCTGTATGAGTAAAAAATAATTTTTCCTTTCAGTGTGATGCACAGCCTGGAAACATCTCTGTGTATGTCCCGAGACTCTGCCATGATCGCCTGCCTGTGCACACCTAGCATACCTGGTGCAGCAGCCTGCCCAGGCAGGGAGTGCTGAGCCGCATGCATGCTTTCAGCCACTAACCCCAAACATGCTTACCAGCACCCGAATCTGAAGTGGTTGGTGGGTCATGCAGGTTATCTCCAAACATTTGGGTACCAGATGTAGCTGGATGTGTTCTTTCCCCTGGTCCCCCTGTACTGGTTTCTCTCCACCCACCAGGTCCCACTCACCAGTTCCCACAGCATCTTATGAAATAACCACTCTGAGGTTTATTATCAGTTACAATTGTCTGGATAATGTCTTAGACTTCTTACTGGCTAGCTCTAACTATTAAAGTAACCCATTTTTATTCATCTGTGTATTGCCACAAGGTTGTGACTTACTGGTTTGGCTGGCATGTTGCTCCTTCATCGGCTATATGACATCTCCTCACTCAGTCTTCCTTTGTCTCTTTGTTTGATTCTCCCACCCAACTATAGTCAGCCTGTCCATTATCCAGAACAGCTTTATTCATCACCAATAAAAGCAACATATGTAGAAAAGGACATCCCACATCATGTTGCCACTTAGACTTCCCCTTTGCAACTTCATGAGATAGCCATCCTCCTTAGCTTCTTTGTAGAGATGCTTACGTTGCAAGATCACACGGTATAGGATATGAATGTTTTAATAATATCTTATTTTTATGCTACGTTCTTTCAGTGATTTATTTCTTTCTCTGTTTAAATACTTCTCCTTTCTTGCACTTCTTTCCCAAACATACATATTAATCACAGGACAAATATCTTGTGTGTCATGAAGGGTGAGGAAAGTTTTAATACTTGTTATTCCAATAAGTATAAATTATGTCATGTAATAATTATTTATTTATGTCTTCATGCTTAAATTGAAGATATAACAATACAACTTGGGTGTCCCTGAATAACACCTCACATAGAAAATATTTAAAATTTGATTGATAATTATACATTTTTCATATATTGAAGAATGAGTAAGGCAAAACAAAACGGGATCAAGTTATACATCTGAGTTCATAGGCACAAGACAAGTTTCCTATATCCTGACATCTACCCAGGGAATAAGCCCTAGATTACCTGTGATTGCCAGTTAACTTTCTGTCTAGTATAATATTACATTGAGTTTTGACTACACTGTTCTCAAGACTTTGAACCACTCTATGGTGAATTGAACCAATATGTAAATATATAGCACCTTAAATTGTGTCTGTAGCTGAGTCCTAAATTGCCACATGCTTCTGCTAATTTCATCCTTGCAATAACTAGACTATACCCATATTAACCAAATGACTCATTTCCCAATGTAACCAATCTTACTGTGGCTGTTCAGTGTTTTCTTTTCTGACTGCAAATGTTGCCAGCCCATGTTGCATGGCAGAAGGAACTTTGACTCTTTTCTGATAATGAGCACTTCACGATTTTTTTTATTCTGGTGTATGTGTGTGCTTAAAGTTTTAATAATAGATGATTCTTAGTCTATTGAACATCATAAGATATAGTTCAGGGACACCATCAAGAGAAGAAAAATTATGGACAGAGTCTGAGATGCATGATCCACCACTGCTGATTTGGTGCATAAATTAGCTTTTAACTCATACTTACGTGGCACATGTGAACGGTTTTCAAGCAGTTAAGATGAAAGTAAAATCTCTGATAACTGAAATGTTTGCTGTAAACACCAAGCTGAGATAATGCAATGATAATGACAAGTATATTGACCAGGAAATATGAATGGAAAACTGACTTTTTTCCAGGAGAAAATAAACAGTTCATAGAAGCAGATGCTAAGAATGACGCAACAGAATTTTGTAGCAGCAGAAACATCACTTAAGATACAGTCAAAATGAAGATATTTACAGAGAACTATGAACTAAGAAATATTATTTTCAACAAGTCCGAACCATCAGAAAGATTTTCAAACGTCTTTATACTGAAGGAAAAATGAAACTGGGTACTTCTGTATCCTAGCCAGAGGCCATCGAATTTGAAACATTTGGCCTATTATGCTTTTTAGAAATATTATTATTCTTTGAAAATTCACAAGCCAAACATATCAACATAGAATATGGTTGTCACTTTTTACCAGGGAAAGCATAAGGATGTAAAGTGTCAGGCAGTTCATTAATTTCTTAACTATATATAATTACTAGTATGTGTTTGGTACACATATTTGTGTAGGAGCAACATGCTTAGGCCAGTATTTAGATCACAGAAAAATTCAGTAGAGCAAGTTCTCTGTTTCCACCTTTCCTTAGGTCTTGCGGATGGAACTCAGAACTCTAGCTCTTTGGTTCAAGCAGTTTTGGCCACACAGCCATCTTATTTTCCCAGATATGCTAGTTATTCACAAACCCTGTGTGATTTTGAAAGGACTGTATGCTAAAATTACTTGAGTAGTGATGTCAGATGCAGGAACCTGATAACGCCAAGAACCAGATGTTATCATTACAAGGCCATGGGTGCTGAATGGTTTACAGGCTACACCTCAGTGAGATAATGCTTAAGTTACATCCCAGAAACTTGGTAAACCAACCACAGCTACGCACAATTTCAATAATACCAAGGTTGACACATTTCTGCTCTTTAGTAAACCACTCAGAATAATAAAATGATAAAGGTGCAAAAACATAAACACTAAAACAGGATTACAAGAATGGACAGACAAAGATTAGCTGTTCCATGAGAAGAAAACAGTAGTACGTAATAAGGAATTCATTTCAAAGTATGGGAAATATAAAACGTATGATGTAAAATTAGGCACTTAAATACAACCTCATTAATAATGATATTAAACACAAGTGATTTAGATTTCTGTATTTGTAGAAAATATGAGACCTTTTTACCCTCCTGAGCCTATTTAATAAGTTGCTTGATTCGCATCTACTGATGAAACATGTTATTGCATAAATGATATTTCAGAACTGTGTTTGAGAAAATAAACAGGAGCATCTAGGTTATTGAAAATTCCAGGTTTATTCCTCAGGTCCTTCTTAGTAAAACCGTTTGAAACATCTCAGCTTGCCTTCTTGATGATCTTGCCTTCTTGGTTAAGGCCAGATAAGTAGATGCTTGATCAGAGATGGGCTGATCCATATTTTAGACAGAGTAGACTGGATCATTTCCCATGAGAAATTGGGCTAGATTTCAGGAACTCAGTGGGTTTGCGGTTGACTAATGTTTAATTTTGTTGGACACTAAGAGGACCTGTGACCTCTTCTGCTAGGGTGGCAGACTACTTATTTGTACCCTTTGAGTTCTAGATAATCATCATTTCACCTGGCTATCATTATTAGAATCTTTTAACACTCAACCTCTATTTATGTTATATTTAGTGTACTAGGGAATCTTTATGAAGTGGATTTCATTTCAGTGATGATAAATATTTTAGAAAAAATTCAGACATCTCTGTCAACAAATAACTTCATACACCACTATTAGCAAAATGATAGAATTTAAAAGTAACCTATTTCAATTTATAAAAATAAAAATTTTAAACTTCACATTTGAAAGCAGAAACAATAAGTATATCAAATAAGTTAATTGCCCATGTGAACTTAGATAGTTGATCCAACTGATGATCAAGCAAAGGCAGTGCTAATTGAAGCACTGTTTTAAAAGTTAGTCTCTCCAAAGTAGATCTGGAACTCAAAGGCTTTTGGCAACAATTTACATTTCAAATCTTTTTGCTGACTTGGATCCACAGGAAGAAATGCTGCTGCTCACTGGAGAGTTACATATATTTATGCAATCAATAAACTTTTTCTTAGTTGGTATACCAACTTTCAAGAAAATACTCCCAGATGGCTTTATTTTTATACCACAGCCATGAGATAAAACTCTAAATTATTTTAATTTGGGGACAGGATTGCTCAGGAGCTAAATTTTCTAGGCCAGGTGTTGCAAACTAATTTTGCTTACACTGACTCAACATGCTAAGAGTAAAAGGAGCCAACTTTATAAATAGAAAATTAGGGAGCAGTTGAAACAGGTTAGCACTGTTAGAGCCAGAAAAATAAAGTTACATAAACTCACCTAGAGTTTGGAGTCAGTTGAGAAACAAGAGAAGAATTTTCCAAAATGTTTCATTGTTTAATATTCAAGAAAAATGGAATATATCAAAGTATCAGATCAGATACCCATTTTGGGAAACTTTGTCCATTAATTTATCACAACATCTTTATATCAAACCAGTTATAATTAACATTCTCAGTCAAAATAGAATAATTTTATTTTATGAAAGTTATGAGGATAAATAGTTTCTGAAACAGAAGTGATTTTACAATAAGTCAACATTGATGTCATCAGTAGACCAACTAATCTTTTCAGCTGTGAGGAAATAGTAAGTTATTCTGCCACATCCAAATAGGTCTGGACTGATGTGGATCAGAAATTCTGCAACCGAACATCCCAGCACAGAATTTGCCATGAGGTTCTGCCTTCTTTACTACCAGGTTGACAATCGTCACTTTTCAGTTTGAGCTGTGCAGTTTACAGATGATCACTCCTTGAGGTGCAGTCATTTTTCTAACCTTTGGAACTAGTCACCTTTAGTTCTCAATTGTTTTTGTTCTGTATAAAGTATTATTTCCCGAAATGTATGTCAGACTTTATGTCTGTGTATGAAAGCAATGTTTACCTTTCACTTAGCCTACAATTATTCCGACAAATGCTCTTTGTGCATTTACTTTCCACTGCCTTTGAAATTATTGTCTACCTGGATGTTGCTAAGGTTTTGACTCACCAATAGAACAAAATTTCTGTGGATTTTTAGTAAAAGATCCAAAAATCTTTTGAGTATTTATTTTTAATGATATCATGTTCACAAACAGAATTCTGAAAATTTATCTCAAGTACTTAGGAATCTTCTGTTGACTTCTGTCATTTACTTTATTAAAATATTGAAGCATGATATCTCTGTTTTTATGAAAGTTGTCTTTGCTTTAGAAAAAGTCGATGCTCACAATGGAACCAGTACCAACAAACAGTGTGTGTGGGTCCCATCTTACCACTTTTCTTGAGAACAGAATGTTTTATCTTCTGAATCTGATTCTTCCTTCTCCCTTCCCACTGATGCTAATGGTAGCTCTCTTTCCTTCAATATTTAGCTCACCGTTTAGAATTTCATTTTATATAGGATGTAGTGTTGCAATCTTCCTTTCAGGCCATCTTTTGATTGCCAGTCCCCAAATATGGACACAGAGACTTCTTGTTAATCATGAAAGCTTGCACATTTCCTTAGGCTTGTTACATTTGCTCTTACAGCTTAAATTAACCAGCTTTAATTACTCTACGTCCTGTCATGTGTCTCAGTGACCAGGACTCTGTACCATAGTTTTTGACACCTTTAGAGGCTCGCTGGCATCTCCTTGCACCAAGATTCCTTCTCTTCCTGTCTCTTCCTGGAATTTCGGTCTAGCCCCCTCTGCCTAGCTATTTGCCATCCGTCTCTTTCTTAAAGCAATCATAAGGTGCCTTTGGAAAAGACATGTCTTTCTGGTGCCTCAAATATTCCACATTTACCTCTTTTTGTCTAAATAAAAAGTAAAGGATTTAACTATCAATTCATAGAATTATATAAGATAATTATAATAATTAGGCAAGAAGTGTACCCACAATATTCAATTCACTTGTACTTGGTATACTCAGAGAAAGTTCTCTATTATTTACCCCTATCTTGATAAGATAGGGTTTTAGACCTTAACCACTTTTTAATCACAATTCTTATTACTACACTAAACATCTCTCTCTCTCAACCTTAAAACATTTTCTTAAATGAACAGCTTAAGCTTTTGTCTCTCAACCTTTATATTACTTTACATGTTTGTAAGTTTCTTTTCTATGTTTCATAACAAAAACAATGATATAGCTACCTACTTTTCAATACCCACTAAAAGTCCAAGAAAAGCAAAATATCACCCGAGTAAACAGGAAGTACAGAGCAAACAACTTCAAAAACTATAGAAATAATAGAGAAGCCGGCCAGTGGTGGTGCACGCCTTTAATCCCAGTTCTCGGGAGGCAGAGGCAGGCGGATCTCTGTGAGTTTGAGGCCAGCCTGCTCTACAAGAGGTAGTTCCAGAATAGGCTCTCAATCTACAGCAAAACCCTGTCTAAAAAAAAAAAAGAAGAAGAAAGAAAAAGAAATAATAGAGATTTGTTTGCCTAAAATTTCTCTGCAATGTTGGGGCAAACATGTTTAGCCTACAAGAGTAGAATATCTGACAGATTTTATGTAAAACAGCAATTTTGAATGACTATCCTACCCTCTCTTGGAAAAATTCAGCAGTTACATTTTTCTGTATCCTGCTTATGAATTTAGACAGCATACTGTCAGCAGTGAAGGCAAGGACATTTTCTTGCCCAATGACTGACTTTGCCACAATGAAAGCAAACTCCATATGAAAGACATCTTCGATGCCTATTATTTTTTTGTAAGTAAATGGATACTACCAGGAGTTGGATAATTTCATTGTCATGAGATGCCTTGTGTTATTAAAACATCTTAAATGTCATATTCCATAGGTCTCTGAAGTGTTTGAATACCATCTATCTATGTATCTAAAATGATCTTGAAAACATAGATAACATAATTATAAGTGATTGCTATAGATGACTAACTACTAACCTGCATTCTTAATTATCCTAAATAATTTTTAATAATATCTTTCAAGGTCTAGAACTATGCACTCCATTTTTAAATGAGTTGCATAGGTACAATACCTTAAACTAGAGTAGAAACATATATAGTATAGCAAAAATAACCTTAAGTTTGTATCAATATACAAAAATATCTTAAACAAGAGTAGAAAAATAAATACAGTATAACAGAAATAACCATAAATTTGTTTCAATGTACAAAATTTCTATCAATGCAAAATATTTGAGACTGGCAGTTACATTTTTAGTTTAAAAGTAGATTCAATAATCTACCCTTTTATTCTATTGTTCCTATGTATGTCCCTTTTCTTTCTTCTCAGAAAGAGATTAATAATATAATTTGTTTCGTTTTTTTTTCTCTGACTATGACCAGTAACAATTCGCAAACAAACCATGTAAGTGTTGAGAATAACTCAACAGTCACCGAATAACCAGAAACCACCTTTTGGGAATGTGGCTGTCATGTTCTTTAGACTGCTACCCATTGTGTGGGGCTGACAGCATCTTTAGGGACCCCTGAGAAAATTGGGATAATAGTCACGTCATGGGAGAGCTAGTTATATTCTTTTTTGTTTAGTCTTTATGTGATGGAAAGTCTATGAGATTGGACCATCTCAGATGGCAGCTTTGAAATTGTTCTGAGTGCAGCTTTTGAACAAACTGCAATATAGGTCTTGTGAAAGATGGGATCACCTGGGCTACTTGTCTTCATTAGTTTCTAGTCTTTTTTTTTCTGAAAACACACAAAGTTTTAATGGTAACATATACATCTGCATTAACATTTGTATGGAACGTGCAGTGTGCACAAGTCAGCTAAAGATGACATTTTATCTTATGTTTGATCAGGTAAAAGACATCTGCTATCTCTATGAATCTGTTTGGACTGTATAACCAAACATCTATAAACACCACATGAAAGAACATCATGTAATAATAAGTCATGAGGACTCTGTAGCCAACAAGATTTTACAATTTCCAATACAGTCTCAGAAGTGTTCCCATGTAGAGGAATCAGCATATATATCTCCTGTGTTGTAATTTCTCTTGATGTTTTCTTCACGTTTGTAGCCAATACTGTTAGGTATCCCCAAATTGAATTTGATCTTTATTAATATTGAAGAAATCCAGAGTTTTTAATGTGGGAGCAAAAGCAAAACCTCTCACTGAACACAACATAATCTCTGACTTCCATATTGAAGTTGAACATTCTTATTATATATATTTTGATTTAATTTAACAGGTTTCATAATCTAATATCTCTCTGAAGCTATTTTTGCTCATTAGCATTTAAATAATTCAAAGTCAACAAAGCACCATACAGAATTCAGACACTCTGTGTTTTTCTCCATCTTTGCATGTTTTTTTCTATTAAGTTTTACTTTACTCTGTCTTTAAAGACTATTATTTCTAAACATGACAATTTGTATCCATTTTTTTTCAGCACCTAAGTATATTTTTAAACATATTGTACCTTTATAGTGTTCTGTGTCTGGAACTAGTTTGACTGAGTACCTACAGCGTTCTTTGACCAAGTGAGTCATAGCTTAACCTGCTAGGCTATCCTCCAAATCCTTTGCATATGATCTGGCAGCTAGCATTGCTTTTTCGGGTGAGTGAGAGCAGAGCCTCATGCCTGTGGGTCCCAGCCTGGATCAGGTCTATCAGCCCCATCTCTGGGAAGTTCCAGGGTCCATATTACATGTAGTAGATGTTTCTACCACCAAACTGCATGCCACCCACAGCTCATGAGGCCCATTCAAATGCTTGGTAGCAGGGCTTCTTTTTTTTATTGTTAAAAGAAAAATTTACATTTACTCCCCTTGTTC
>JAQHUG010000383.1:613761-633998 GCA_028555095.1 Dicrostonyx torquatus | reverse complement strand
CACACCACCTCCCCTATTTACAACAGTTACCCATGTCCTTGGGGAAGGACCCATGCTTCGCACATATTAGCAGCACTAATTGAACTCAAGGAGCTAATGACAATAATTAATAAAAGGGATGGGTGAAAGAGGTGCAAAGGTAGGATGGAGGTACCAAGGAAGTTGAGGAGTTAGTGGTAGATGTATTTCACCAAAATACTCTGTATAAATGTGCATAATTTTCAAAGAATAACTATGAAATAGTACTTTTTTTTAAGAAAAATCAAAGTCTGTAGCCTTAAGATGGAATGTTTTAGTTGCACAATTCACATTACTTTACAGAATATGAATTCTCTGACAAAATTTAAGCTTTTGTGAAGAGTAATATAAACAGGATCTGCAACATAAAATTGGTTATTTCTTTAATGTTACTCTTCCTTCATAGTTATCCTAACACTCAGGTTTAATTAACTCTTTTGTGGTGAATACTCAGAAAGATGTCCATAAATTAAGGTAATCTTCATAAAAATAGTGTCTTGTCGGATTACTTCAAATGTCAGTCAAGTTGAGACATGATGCATCCTGTTAAAGCTTTGAACATTCGAGTACGGGTCGTACGGGAGCTGTTCTCTCCAGGGCTTCCTGTCTTTGTAGTCAATCCAGAGAGGGGCATATTTTGAGAACAACCTAAATTTGGTCTTCTTTTGCAATACCCATTTGACCCAGAAGATGATCTGCCCTCTCTTTCTATAACAAATGATATGCTTGCAAAGATAGTCCCCCCTGGATGGCCAGAAGTGTGATCTCTATCTTACATGATTTCTCTTTCTACTTTATGTGAAGGGCTACCTACAGAAAGTCATCATTTAAAGTCATTCCTTTTCAAGCAAGCTGATTAACAGGTCTACATTTTTGCTTAACTATCAGTAGCTGTTACCTTTTTAATTTCTAAGCATCTGAATTGCTGTGGAAATGAATGTTGTAAGGCAGGTTTTATTTTTTTCTTTCTTAGTGGTTCAGGGAATTCAAGGAATCTTAAAACAATGTATGTTATTGCCAGTGCCTTTGGCAGCCTCCCAAAAGGAGAAGGAAAGTTTCTTTGTTGGAAAGGCAAAATACCTTGGCTCTAGAGGATTGGATCTGGAAGTGACATAAACGCCTCTGAAGATAGCCCCAGAATGTGATAAACAAATCGCTAAGCAATCATTAGCCCTATGCTGTTGTAACACCTATGAATAATAATAGCCAGTGTGGCAAGACATCCCTAACAGAGCAATTAGTGGCATTTATATCTTGTTATTACTAATAGCTGTCTAATTAAAAAGCAAGGTCTCCTTATCAGAACGGAAATCATGCCCAGTACTGTAAACCTAAGCAACAGCAGTTGGCTAGTGATGTTATAAGTCTTAAAGGAGAGCCTACTGCAACCACTTGTCTAAACCTGCATAATTTCTAACTACATTCTAAATCCTTATTCTTATGATAACAGAGAAGTGTAGATCTCCTTCTCATAGAAGATGCTTCATGGTGTATAGCAGAAAAAAGAGTTCTGCAGAGAGCTACAATGAATCAAAATACAGAGAATAATTGACCATGGTGTGCCCAGCCACAGGTGATACATATAGAACACAACTACAACACCTAAGGGTTAGGGTACAGCCTGCAGGAGATGACAGGAAGATTCTGAGAGCCAAGGGACCAGAAAATTGGCTGTAACCTTGTGTTTTGTTTTTGTTTTGGAGTATTTTTGTTTGTTTGTTTTGTTTGTTCTTAGAGGGAAGCTGCCCCCAATAAAATCTCAACAACATGGCTGCCTAAATAAATACTGTATAGTTCCAATGTCAGCTGACATCCCAATGTAGATGAGTGAAATATCACAGTTCTCATCCACAGACGAAATGCTAAAAGTAATTAACTACTGCTGAGAAAGACAGAAATAGTCTCTCCTGCGGATTAGTGGCCAGAATGGTTATCCAGGTCAAGTGGTCAGGCTTAGAAACATACATACAGGAAACAGTGACGAGACTTGGCGGATATTATTGATGTTTACTTTTTATATGTGTATGTAACATGAAGGGTTAAAGAAAAGAAGGCGATGAATTTGAGGAGGTGTAAACATGGAGGAATATAAATGCAGAGGAGAAAGTAATATAATGACATTTAAATTAGATTTTTGAAGTTAATAAATTAAAACAGAAATATACTCCATAATTGTGTTTTTATATCACACACATCATCTCAAAAGACTCATTTCTAATAACAATTGCAGCATAGGCATCAGCATAATTTAATCATTCATTACTTAAATAATGTATTTGTGTCATATATATTAATAAATTTTACATATAAAATAACTATCATTTCCTTAATGGATAAAATATTAAAAGTAGTAATAATATCTAAGATATAAAGAAAATTACTGTTTTAAGACATTTCTAAAAGACAATATGGATTCAAGCAAGATTGTATATAAATAAAAAATGCACATAGATAAATAAAAATGATTTTTATTTCCTAATTTTTATCCAGCAATACTTGATTTTTGTGTGTCAGTCACTGCAGACACAAATCAATGACATGACTTTACAGGTTCTAGAATGTACTAGAGAAGAAAATCCACATTTCAGAGCTAGGAAAGAAATATTTCATCAGTCCATGGAAAACAAAATAGTCTGATATCAAACATTATATCTTTAAAATCTGTAAGTGGACATGCATGTGCAGTCCTTTTCCTTGACTAGAAATCTCATAAAAAATAACTTGCTGTCCACTATTAATTTGCTTTCTTAGATATAAAATGGACTATAATTTTTACTGTGTAAGACTTTTAGTAGTTTTCTTAGTCAAATATTATGAATATTTTTATATAAATTAGCATTTCTAATTGCAAACTGCAAGTAAATTACAATGGACTTACTAGAGGGTTTGTGATAGGTTTGGGAAAGAAATGGGAAAGGATGGGTGAAGAGGTCATCAGTATATATTATAGGCTTGTGTGTAAATAAATTTTATTATCAAAATTAAATGAAAGAGAGAAAAACAGTTAATAAACTGAGCTGTCGATCACAGGTTCTACAACCAAAAGAAGAATAAATTAACTCAAATTAAGGAAACAAATAAGAATGTATGACAAATATTAGTGACTCAGTTTCTTTTAAATTGAATACATACAAAAACAAAATTTTGAAAAATAGTAACATAACTATTTAGAATTTGTAGCTTTTTATATAAAGTATAAGAAGTAAACTTAAAAGGCAGAAAATGTAAACCAGAGATAATTTAATTGGCAATAACTTTTCTCTGAAGCATAGCCACAAAAAACCTAATCCTAGGGTAAAGATTGCTGACCTCTGATGGCCTCAATAAGGACACTGTTGAGGTGACAATGTTAGGGAGATCTGTGAAAGGTGACCACTCTCTGGTAATCACATCCAGTCAATGACTGGTTTCCTCCTTTACTAAAAATAATGAGCACTTATTACATCACAGAAATTTTAGTTCATAAAAAACATCTTCCCATCACATAGTTCCCTCTTGAATCACTGACATTTAAATATAGAACCAACACTGAAGTAAGAGTATGGGAAATCCCACATGCCAAGAAAAGAAGGTCTCCATTCCCAGCATTATAGACCTGCAATCTTTTTTGTGAGTAATGCAAAACTATGTTTCAGGTCTCTAAATCTTGCGATGACAGGGTACCCAGACAGACAGAAGATAGGACAAGAAGTTTATGTATATTAAAAGAAATTTCTTTCAAGACAATGGAAAAAGAGGATCAATAAATGTTTGTCAGGCATGAAATAAGATTAGATTTCTTATACAATGCATAGGAATAATGATTCTGGAAGGTATCTGAATAGTCATATTATATTGAAAAGTTTTTTAAAAGATTGTGTTTTGTATGGCAACTACCTTGGCATTTGTTTTAGCAAGCATGAGGAATGTGTCCATGTCTTCAGAAACTTCTGAAACCCTTGAGGTCACTCTTAGGAAATAAATATATAAACGCATGGACTAGTGAAATGGCTGCAAATCCTAAAAGAAACATGTAGGCTGTCATGCAGAAAATCAGGAATTAGGTGAAACTCTATGATTACAATCACAGCAATAAGAGTAATTTTAAATAATTTCTATATTTATAAATTAAAGCAAAGACATTGTATATTACATAATCATTTTTAAAAGAATATGATTTCAAAGATAATCAAACTATTTTGAAATTCATTTGCCGTTTGATTGATTGTGTCATGGGCAAATTGGATCTACATAGGGAACTGTAGAATAGGAAGAAAGGTAAAATTGGTTGAAGTCCAGATGATCATCTGTCGGGTTTTTTTTTGTTTGTTTGTTTGTTTGTTTTTCGAGACAGGGTTTCTCTGCAGCTTTGGAGTCAGTCCTGGAACTAGCTCTTATAGACCACGCTGGTCTCGAACTTACAGAGATCCACCTGCCTCTGCCTCCCGAGTGCTGGGATTAAAGGCGTGCGATAATAAAAACCTACAGACAGTAACAGTGAGGAAAGAAAAAAACAGTGGAGGTATTGGGTGAAAATGCTGCCATTGTGCCTCTGCAGGATGCTGTTTTCTTACACAAGAGGGGTGTGGTGTGAGTTTCCTAGTGTCACTGTTTCACTCTTATGATGCCCCTTTACTGGTAAATGATTGGGGATTGGGTTTAATTTTCCCTAACCCTTGCCTCCTTTGTGAAACTCTTCTTTGTGAAATTTGAGAGTACATACATTCCCAGCTAAATAGATTTTCCGAGGTGCCAACCTTGTCTAACTGTAAGCCCCGGATTTTATACAGCCAAAATAGCTTAGATTACAGTTTAGATTATTTCTCTAAAGTCAGCTTTGGTGTTATTTCTTGCAATGACAGATATAAAATTCAGCAGGACATTTTTGGAAATAAGTTAACGCATTACCAGTTTTTAAAGCTTTGTCCCTCCACTGAAAATCTCTTGGAATGCTATCATCTGCCCACAATTCTCTACATCATTTTGAATTTTGTCTATTTTTCTAATGATACATTTCTTTGTATCAAAACGGTGCCTATCTCATTCAAGGTGTTCATACTTTAGATCTATAACACGAGTATCCTGCATTATTGCGTTACAGTTCTAAATAAAATTCAATACACTCCCGATTACTGCCCATTCCTTTTCTGCAGAAGCTGATTGTTGGAGAAGGGGAATTGGAAAGAGGGGAACACGGAGGCACACTGTGAAGCGCCCAGTGTGAACTTGGCAGGGAAAGCCCTCCTGGACCCACAAAACAGCCAGATGACAACAAAACACACCAGAACTATGTCATTTCACAGACTGGACACGCTTCGGCATTGCATCTTGCTGGATATCCAGCAGAGAACACAGTTGCGGCCCCCCACAGGTGTTGATATGTACATAGTGTGTGTGAACTCACCCACACAGCTCTGAAACTTTGGAAAATAACTAAAAGGAGGAAAAGGTGGAACAAGGACAAATAAAAGCTTTAAGGACCTTTTAAATATATTCCTCTATTTTACTATTTAACTTTAAGGCTTGGAAGTTTATTACATACAGCGGTGTAAGTAACCCTTTCATTTCACCCTGCAACCTCGCTTTGGCACTCATTAATTCAACTCATGCTAAAATTATATTCAGATAATTTAAATATAATTTAATTTATCAATTGTGGGGCTAATTTTTATAATAGATTTGTAGTGCAAATATCAGCAAACACATTTTCAGTCACAGATATATTGACTCAGGAACAAAATTTGAAGTTTGAAAAAAGCACTTATTCCTAGTTTCCCACCTCAGTAAAGTCAGAATATGTTCCTTCCCATTAATGTTCCTCATGAATGAATCTATGGAATCTAGTCGGGATAAACTTTGGACACTCAAACTCCTTGAACGTAAAGCAGAGGACTTGTGTTGAAAGCTCACTTTTTGACAATTACTGTATCCCATCTTTCTCTGTTACCAGACAAAACTTCTCATCGAAAAATTTTATATGGAAAAACTCAGGTACCATTGATCAAGGTAGGGAAAGAAGTACTCATAAGTAGCACACATCTTAAACTCATAAATTACTTATATTTGAAATGTGTAATTATATTTCATATGTTGCATATCCTGTATCAAATATAAAACAGTGTATTATAAATTTGAAACACACATACACAGATTGTCTCGTCCCTATTTCTCAAACTCTCTATTAGAGTAGCCTAAATATTCTCTTCTCCAAATTTTTCATACTAAAAAGAATCACTTAAACTTAGGTGAGTATAATTAATAAATTAAAATTTAAATTAATTATTTGTAGATAATTAATAATAAGTAGATACTGACAGATTATTTTATGCAGTGTCTATGCTAATGGATTGAAGCTCAATTGCAGGTTTGTTGACTTGGAAAATAATTCGTTTTTTTAACTATTTTTATTTGTACTCATATGTCATTTATTAGTGATAGGAAACTATCCGAAGCAAAAGACTCTAGTCTATTTTCTTCTACTAACATTGCAAATAACAATGTTAAATTATTAACCTGTATCAAAGGGTAGATGGCATAGAATTTGATACACTGCCTTCACAGAACAAACATTGAACCATATAGGCAAGCTCAATCGAACAGTAGAATAAGGAGCAAACAAAAGAGTAAGCGATGTAGAATTCTACAGCCTGAGAGAAAAGAAACAACATAGACAACTCTAGTAGTTATTGCAAGTTTTCATCAGAAAAAGAAAATCAGGGATAATGGAAAGATGTTTGAACTGCATCAGAAAAAGAAGCCCACTCTATGTTATGGAGACAAAAGAAAGGGAAATAGAAATATAGGTAGAAGAGCACTGGAGGTAAGTGCTTTATGGGAAAGACAGCAAAGCATTCACGTGTTCCTTGAGAATTTTCTAAATCTTATCATGAATATATATTTTGCCTAATGTCCATTAGAAATTATTAATTACAGATAATACAAATTATAAATTCTATTAATAACAAACCATGTTTAAGAAACCCCGAAACACAAAGCATTTCCGAAACACAGAATTAAAAGGAATACAAAATCTACTCAGGCATATTACAGATACCTCTATAGCTATGGAGTGATTGTTAGCTATTTGCAGAGAAATCATTTCAAAAATTAAGCACAAACCAGTGCTGCGCACCAGAGGGACCATCCTACTGCACAGCACAAACTCCCATCAAGCTGACCTGAAAGGTAACTTCACTAGCAGTTCTCTGCCAAAACTAATTTAAAACATTTGAAAACAGTTTAAATATTCTGCAAGTACTATGCCCTGTCACCACGCAATGAAAACACCAGGTGGGAAATGAACTCGACAAAATAAGGCGGATGCAATTTTAAGAGATTCGGAATGAAGGACGAGACAAACTTCCATTGGCAGTTGTCCTTCTCAGATGGCACAGCTAAAAGACGCTCCTAAAATGAGGAACAATTGATGCCATGGAATCTGAAATCCACGGAGAGGCGAGCTAGCAAGTGAACTGGGTAGCTAAATATATAGTTGACTTGAATGTTTCAAAACTGAATTTAAAATAAAAATAACACAGTATATAGTGCTAAGATGGTATAATTTTAAGCATATGGCAAAGAGACCAAAGAGATGAAGAAAACGGAAATCATTTCTGACGTCACATGGTCCATACTGAACTTCCATCTTACTATCCTGAGCACACTCCTTTCCTTCCTTCCTTCCTTCCTAGATTGACCTTAATCTTCGGTTTTTCCAACATGGTTCCTTCCATCTGTCAAGAAATCTTCCCAACCCACTTTTGTTCTGCAGGTAGTGTCTGGACACTTTATTATATTTTTTGATATACCTTTCCTTGTCAAATTATTGTCACAGTGTGAGTAAATATTGCAATGCACTAAAATACCTTATATTACCCCTGGAATCAATTATCACTTATGAAAAGAACATATGTGTTCCATTTATCACTGTCAGATATTAGAGCGGTCCCCCATGCATAGCAGGGAGTCAAAATGTTTTAATAGATGATGAAAATTTAATTTAGAGACAGAAATAATTTTGCATTGCTCACGCCTCGCTTGTTATAAGTGATAGAGGTGTGAGGGTGCCATTCAATCTATACTTGTAAATATTTGCCAGCATTTAACTAACATCACTCTGTTGCTTTTTCAGAACCACGAGTGCATTACTGCTGAGTTCAGGATATAGATCAATTTTAAATTCCCAAATGAGGCAAGCATCCAATACAGGATTATTCCAACTGGTAAAATTCTGATGTGTTTGTTTATCTTCTTAATACCTTTAAACATACAGTGTGAAGGTCTGTTGATGGTATTGATCACGGCACATCCTGTGGAGTTTTGTGTTGCTCTCTTTCAAATAATGGGCTCACCTTGAAAATGCAAAGGTCAAAGCATGGTAAAGGTTAAAACTTCCTGATTGACAAGCATTTATTTCTTTCGTGGGATTAAGGTTCCTCTAAGTCATTGTCACTGATTTTCTCCTGCCAGAAGCTATAAAACTTGTCCAATAGCCACAGCAATTGAATGAAAATATGGAATAGAAATAAGTCAAATCAAACCGTAAGAGAATCAATCACCAAGGTGATAAAGACTCCTTCTGATAGAATTTTGCATTGTGCTTGCATTTGTCTTAAGAGTTTTCTCTTAAGATTTTGACAATTTCTAATGTACAAAATGCAGTTATTAGAAATAGCTTTATAATTTTTTTGTTAATGTAGAATCATATGAGAAAAAGTCTATTAAGCATTGATTGTGCAAGATTTTCTTGTTTTTTTTTTCCCTAAAGGGCTTCTGGAAGCTGATGGTGACATATCTTTTAAAAACATCTGAAAAGTTTATTGCTGATCCACTAGGCTAAAGTTTCAGTTATGGAAGGTATGAAATTTTACAGCCTTTTACAGTATTATCCTTCTAATGATCAATACCATGGTAAAACATCTTATAATCTGTTGAAAGTCCAGATAACGTTTTATGAACAATCTTTAAAGATTAATATAAATTACAAATATAATTACACTAGGTTTTGTTTCAGGAAATCTAACTGGGATATTATTTTATATCAAGGAGAAGAATTGAAAAAAAATATAAATAGCCAAAATAAAAGCCAGCAGTCAAGATGAGACACTGGCGAGTTTCAATTGTGTGTTCATGTAAAGCAGCAGTGCCATTTGTTTGCTTCAGTTACCGAGCTTATTTTTATAATTTTTATATTTAGGAATATCCATTCTAATTATCACTCTACACTGAGCAATGGATTCATGTGCTGGGCTTCTGTGCAGAGAGCAGACAGAACTGTAGCTCGTTTTCAAAATTAATTCCACATCTACATTAACATGATGGCTGTCATTATGAGCAACATACGCTTATATGATTAAGTAGGAAATGTGACTGGAAAGAGCCTGGTAATACCTTAGTGCCTCATTGTATCCCAAAGGAGCCCACTCCAACTGTTATTTCAAACATGCGTTTCTTTGTCAATAGGGCCACAAGAAAATGTTTAGAGCGCATCATTAAAAGAAGATAGTCGATTTCCAAGTCTGTTCCTGTGTGGAAGTACACAGCTTGCACGCCATGATTGCCTGTATCTCAGCTGCGACATTAGCGTCGCCATTTAACACCTGGCATATCCCAGAAAAGTTCTGTAATTTCTTCAGCACAAGTTCCTAAATGGACAGATCACAAAAGCATTTTCGTCACTGCTCTGCTCTGAAACTCTGTATAGCTTTCCAGTGCATAAGCAGAATCGGGGAAGCGTTTAGTTTGGGAAATGTTATTCTTTGGGGAGCTGATGATGATAAAAATAGGGAAATTCTTATTTCTCCCTGGAAATTTCAATATATAGCTGAATAAGTATCTGACAAACAAGTTCCACTGCTGAGCGTCTTGTATTAACATGTTTCTTGGGTTTACTAGTAAATATACTTTAGTATAATTTATAAAGTACTCATTATTTACATGTTAGTTTTAAAAAGCAGATTGGTAGACTCATTAAATTATATAATGAAAGCTACCCCAACTCCTAATGTAAAAGCAAGAAGTAGAAAGGCAGTTACTGGTTACAGATAACGGAGAGGGAGGGGAGAAGAGGTAGGACAACAGTTTTAGTTAACACATATACTTTAGATCTGTGCATACATTATCAAACAATATGCATTTAAAGAATGTTCAGATTCGATGCATGCACTCTAAGTACTAAGAACCGATGAAGTGTTTTTATTTATAATCAGATACAGTTTTAACAAAACGTCTTTATCCAATGATTATCACAAATTCCATCCTTAATGAGCCATTTAGAACTTAAGAAACGAAAACAAAATTTTAAAAAGTAACATTTTAAAATTATGTTGTTTTCATTAAAATTTAAGTTTATTCTTTGGGGGATGAAATTTTTTAAGTTTTTATTGAAAATGGATTTTTTTTCATACATTGTATTTGGGTCACAGATTCCCTTCCCCAATTTCTCTCCATTTTTCCACTTACCCAAGTCCACATGCTTTCTTTTTCTCTCTTGTTATGAAACAAGTATCTAAAAAATAAAAATTTAAATAAAAGCCAGAATAGGAACTATTGGAGTCTGTGGGAGTTTCAGCAGGTGGCAGTTAGGGCTCAGATATCAACCCACCAGAGGAATGATTCTCTGATGGAGGAGCATCCCTAGTGTAGGAGGGTTCTTCTGTATTTCTGTGCTTTCATTGGTTAAATAAAGAAAGACTGCCTAGCCTGTAGGATCGGGTAGTCCTTAGGTGTGCAGAGTAGAGAGAACAGAAGCCTGGGAAGAAAGGAAATGTGGGAGACGCCATGATTCTCTAGCCCGAGATGGATGCAGGTTAGAATCTTCCTGTAAGCAACCACCTCATGGTGACACACAGACAATTAGAAATGGGTTAGTTTAAGACATGAGGGTTAGCCAAGAAGAGGCTAGTGATAATGGGTCAAGCAGTATTTAAATGAATACAGTTTTTGTGTGGTTATTTTGGGCATAAGCTAACTGGCGTCTGGGAGCTGGGTGGCGGCGGGACACAGCCTGCTCCTTTCAGATGCTGGGAACACAGTCCACACCTTTTACAACAAATACATTCCATGTAGGGCCTATGAGACCAGTTACTCTGGAAACTTTTGTTCCTGTCTGCAATCTTACACGTGCAAAAGCAGCTATGGTGCCTCCCTAATACCTGCACTGTGGCATATAATCTCATGGGATATGTATATGTATTCTTGATGTGGGATTCCCCTCTGTATGCTGTGAATACCATTGGTTAATAATCTGTTTCAGCCAGTGGCTTAGCAGACTAGAGCTAGGCGGGAAAACTAAACTGAATGCTGGGAGAAAGAAGGCCGAGCAAGGAGCCACCAGAGGAGACCGACCCGAGCTGTTCATTGGAACCTTGCTGGCGGGCCACCAACCTTGTGGTAAAATATAAAATAATAGAAATGGGTTAATTTAATATAAAAGAACTTGCTAGGAACAGGCTAGATTCAATGACCAAGCAGTGTTTCAAATAATATCGTTTCCGTGTGATTATTTCGGGAGTCTGGGTGGCTGGGAAATGAACCAGCAGCCTCCTGCAACATAATCTCATGATTTGCATCTCAATATTATGGGCTCATATGTCTATGGGTTGTCAGGAAGATGACTTCTCTTTAATCTGCTTAATTTTAATATATAGAAAATATACTTATATATGATTCAAAACTAGATGTGTTGTCCCACAAGGACTGTAAGATACTTAAAAGCCTGCTTTCCTTATTTTAATCATACTACATACAATTAGTTCATTTTCACCTCAAAATGAGTTCATACTAGACTAAATATTAATGTAAATAGGTCATAATTTTAAAACTTTGCAGTTATGCACAATATCAAAGCCGCAGATGTCGAACCAGCATTATTAATACAAAGCAACCTAAAAAATCAGGCCAATTTTGTGCTTGCCATGTATGGCTGATAAGATCTGACTCTGTGCAGTTCTCTCTGCAGCTTGTCTCATCCACGCACTGTGACCCCAACTTCTGGTCACAGTCTTACACCTAGAACCTTGAAACCTTACAATGCAATGGTAAATGGCTTGGATCCCTCTCATTTACCCAAGGAATGTGCTATGACCAATGAGATGTAAGTCTTGTAACTCTTTTCCTTATTGTTCAAGATACTGTAAAAAAATATTTAAGCTAGGTAAACATAGAAGCAGAGCGAACTGGAACAGAGAATTGAAACAAAAATTAGAACCAAAAATTTAGAATTGCAGAATTGGAATGAAAGAATTAGAGTTAAAATTTATGGATAATTCGGGCAAGAGAATAGAATTAAAGAAAAATAAAATAAGATGACTTTCAGATCATGTGTGAAGTTATTATAAATACCTCTCAATCCTTGCTCCTAAGAAGTCTTTTCTGAGATACCCTGGGTAGTAGTTTGGGATGGTACTTTCAGACGACTAAAAGAACCAAACAAATAAACAGAAAAAAAAGGAATAAAGAAAAGGCACAAGAAACCGATAAAAATAGAAAGACACACATTTCCACACACAGAAAAGCCACAAAAATACAAAATCAGAAACCATAATATATAATCAAAGACCTATAAGGTTAAAAAAAAAGGTTCAGACAAAACATTATGAGACAAAAACTCCTCCAAAAATGTCACTGAGTTCATTTTGTATTGATCATTTACAACTGGGTACGGGACCTAACTTTAAAGAAGTTTAGTACCTAGTGGGGCTTCTTTGGAGAAAACTATTTCCTCATAAGCGGTTATTTGGAGATAGCTTTTGAGTCGAGGATTGGTGCGTGTGTCCACTTCCAGTCCCAGCTACGTCTTAGCTCTGTGTAGACCCTGTGCCTGCTGCCATAATCTCTGTGAGTCATACGTGTCTTTTTCTTCCTGTGTTTAAACGGTCTCGTTTCATTGGTGTCTTCCAACCAATTAGCTCTTATACTCTTTCTGCCTCTTCTTTCACAGAGTTCCCTGAGTCCTCAAGGGGAAGAAAATGATTAAAATATCTCATTTGGAGCTGAGTTTTCCAAGGTCTCGCAATTTCTATACACTGTCGGGATGTGGGTCTCTGTATTGGTTCCCAGTTGCTGCAGAATGAAGCTTCTCTTGTGATGGCTGAGCAAGTTGTCACAGATATATGAATATAGAAGAATATCCTTAGGGGTTTGTCTTTGGCAAAACAGTAGTATTTGGTTTTACCCTAGAACCCTTAGTTTCTTGGCTACCCAGACAATGTAGAGAATGGCTTCCATTTCACAGGGTGGGACTTAAATACATCATATATTAGTTGATTACTCCCAAACTTTGTGCCATCAATGTACCAGCATATCTCTCAAGCAGGTCACCATTGTAGTTCCAAGGGTCTGTGTTTGGGTTGGCATTTAACTTTCTCTTCTCGCAGTCTGCAGATTCTTTTTCGGTACCATTAACATTGCTCAGTAGTAGTAAAGCCTATAGGTAGGAACCAACTGTCCTTTTTCATGTCGAATGAGTTATTTGGTGGTGTCTTCAGCAGTAGGTTCTCACCAGAATTTGCAGAAAGCCACTTATAGCCATGAAACTGTCCAGAGATGTTTGGAGGTTTCCAAGTTTCCCTTTCGCCAATGACTCAATTCTATACAACCCATTTCTGGAAGAGGAGGTTTTATTTGGTAGCAAGAGAAATCTAGTTGGGGACATTTCTCTTTTTTTAATCTGCTGATTTCACTTATATTTTTAAAATATATTTATATATTTTCAAAAGCTTCTCCTATAACTGGTTTCCATATAAACCTCAAGTGACTTCCTCATCTACCCTCATTTACTCTTCTCTCTTCTTTCAGCTTCTCTGTCTATTCATTACTTTATATTGTTTTCCTGTTGACCAAGGTTTCTGTCCCACATGGTCCTGCAGTCATTCAGTCCCAAAGAAACACACAAGGGTCTACATTAATTATAAAACTGATTGGCCCATTATCTCAGGCTTCTTATTAACTCTTATAATATATTAGCCCATTATTCTTGTCTATGTTAGCCACATGGCTTGTTACCTTATTCAGCGAGGCAGTCACATCTTGCTTCCTCTGGGTCTGGATCAGGACTACAGAATGAAACTTCCCTCTTCCCAGAATTCTCATTACTCCACCTCTACTTCCTGCCTGGCTACTGGCCAATCAGTGTTTTATTATAAATAATACAAACGACAAGATAAAAGACCATTGTCCCAAAGCATTTCCCTTCCTTCGGAATTCCTTCCTTTCCCACAATCCCTTACTCTATATGTAATGACATATCTTAATCAACAGCTTCACAAAAAAGAAATGTCATTCATAAGAAAAGAAACACATGCAGTATGATTTTTTAAAAAATAAAACTATAATGCGACCATATAAAGCACAAAATATATTTCTAAAGATCACTAAATAATACTATGTAAAACTAGAGAATCATATTCATCAGTATTTATATGTAGAATATAATGACTTAGTGATCATTAGGCTTGAGAAAATTCAAAGGATCTACAAATAACTCATAGAATCTTCATCCCTCATTACCTCTCCCACTTGGTTTGTTTCCCTTCTCTCACCACCCCTCTTCCAACTCATTTGTTCTAAAATAAATTTGAATGCTTCTTGGATAGACTACTACTTTGAAGTCAAATAAGTGCTGCTATCAATACAAGATTACAGGTAAAATTTTGAAAATAATAATAGAGAAAAATTGAGAGCTATATTGACCCTACAGAAATCTCAATTGTATCTTAGCTATGACTATGTGACTCGAGGTATAAAATCTTTACACCACTTGAAACCTTAAGAGAGGAGAGTTAATCCCTTTAGTAGGACTGAGGACAAAGTCTTCCCTCTGCAAGGCAGCTGTTAATTTGAAGGTTTGTTTCACTGTGGTGTCTCAGCTACAAACAGAGATGTGCTGTGAAGAAAAGGGTGCACTTCAGTACTGTCAATCAATTCTTGCAAAACTGTCAAAATAAGGGCAATGGATGTGACTTTCATGTGAGGTTGTTGTGAATTTGACATTTTGATGTAAAATTATTTTCGCTGACATTTCCAAGGGAAACCTAGTAGATACTGGGGGTGGGGGCTGCAATTTTGATTATGTGTATGTGTTCTGTGATGTGAATTCTGTCAAAAATGGTACTTGGTTTTAAGTTAAATAAATACAAAGCATTTAAACTTCCCTCAAATTTTGCTTTATATTGTCTAAAATAATTGTTTCTTGCTACGAATTTTACCTAAAATATTCCTCCTTTTAAAACTTGTATGAGCCAGGCAGTGGTGGCGCACGCCTTTAATCCCAGCACTCGGGAGGCAGAGGCAGGCAGATCTTTGTGAGTTCGAGACCAGCCTGGTCTACAAGAGCTAGTTCCAGGACAGGCTCCAAAGCCACAGAGAAACCCTGTCTCGAAAAACCAAACAAACAACAACAACAAAAAAAAAACTTGTAAGATAATGTATTTTACATCTTTTGTTTTTGTTGAGATTTTTTTCTCATGTGGGAAGTAATTGTAATATTTTTACAAGGGTCTTCACGTAGAAAATGTGTAGAAAATGATCAATGAAACATGATTTTGAAGATAATGGCGAAAAAAGTGAAAGTATATAGAAATCATACTACATAAATCATAAAGTTATACATTAGTTAAGTATCATGTTTACCTGTCATATGTTCGTGTTTGTGTGTTGCATGTGTGTACGATTTTTCAAAATAAACTCACAATAAATTTGTAGAAGTCATAAATTTTAATTTAGTTTCGAACAATTATAAAATGAAGGAGGAAAACCGAAACATACTGAAAAGGGACTTCTAATCCTGGTGACATCAATGATGTACTGAATTTGCAGTTGTTTATGATATTTTTATTATTTATCATACTGCGTAAGCAATGTTGTATGCTAAGGGACAAAGATTAATAATGCATGTTCTCCATCCTCAAGGAATATCTAATGGGATTTTATGTCTTCTGAGTGTGCAGTTGCTACCGTGGCAGTTTTCTGCCTTGCACACTTTATTCAAGACTCAGCACTAATTGGAGGGTGATCCTAAGTAGTGCCAAGCGAAGCACTTTCAACTTGAAATAGCGGGAGCTTGGGGGACTTCTTCAGCTCAAAATGGACTACGGAGTTTCATGAAGATATTAAGGACTTATGCTTGTCTAATAACAATATTCTGCCTGAATTATTTCTTAGTTTATTTACTTATTCATGTTTTATTTTATGCAGGGTGTGTATGCATGTTAATGTGTGTGTTTGGTTTTTGTGTATTTACGTGTGTGTGCAAAAACAGGTGTCACATGATAGCTCTTTCATTGAGGCAGATTCGCATTTTGTACTTGTGGCTGTTGTTTTATTGGTTAGTTTGGAAAACAACAGGCTGCTGTGACCTGCTCCCTTTGCCTCCCTTGGAGCTGAGATGATAGGTATTTGTAGGAAGACCTTATTTTTTACATGGCTCATGGGATCCAAACTAAAATTCTTAGCATTTTCAGGCCAAGTGCTTTTGCCTGTAGAACAATCTCTCTAGCTTCCACACTGATTTTTAAGTGGTACATTAATGTAAATGACAAACCTGCAGGTACCCAAATAAATAAATAAATCTGAATACAGTGGAAAGGAACATGCTTTACCCACAGGGAAAATGGGGCAATTGTGATGTGGTATTATTTTGTACAATTTTACCATTTATTTTTAACAAACTCCTACAGCAATTTGAATAATAAGCATGCCTAACATTTAGACTTCCTAATATCTTATCAGCACTTACCTCTTGGCAGTGTATTCATTATGTCACTGAAGTGTTAAGATGAATTGAAACATTTTTTCTTTTACTTTCTTTCCTTTATGTTTTTTGTTTTTTGATCTGATTCTGCGAAGCCCTCTATTTCACAGATGACAAAACGATGACTTACCAATTCCTGTCTAAAAAAAAAAAAAAATCATTCATTTCAAAACAGGACTGATATACTGTTGGTCAAATACCTTTGTCCTAGTGTGCATGTCAGTACAAATACCTACATAAACCAGAACGCACCTACATATGTATAGTTGGTGTGTTTTATTCAACATTTACATAAAGCAAAAGATAATCAAAGTATGGCCAAAATTGTACATGCAATAAAAAAATTGAACTCAATTGATAGAGCTTCAGGAGTCAAGGTTTTAAGAACAGTGAGCTCCACATTCAAGAAGGCATTGTGGCCGGGTGGTGGTGGCGCACGCCTTTAATCCCAGCACTCGGGAGACAGAGGCTGGCAGATTGGCAGATCTCTGTGAGTTCGAGATCAGCCTGGTCTACAAGAGCTAGTTCCAGCGCAGGCTCCAAAGCCACAGAGAAACCCTGTCTCGAAAAAAAAAAAAAAAAGGCATTGTGCCTCCATACCTTCTGCTTCATTGTTTCCTCCTCACTTCTATATTGCATGTTGATAATAATGTTCATTTTAAACCTGAAAACAATGAACGACACATATTAAACAACTTATCCAACAAATCCGTGAAGCATAGCCTTCCAGATCGTACTACTGTGTCTTCATCTAAATCACCTTGCTGACTATATGTCTTTGACTCATTCTAGCCACCTTAATCTAGAAATTTTATTTGCAGATACATGCATAGAAACGATTAGTGCGGCCACTTAATTTTGTCGTAGCTATATATGATATGATTCTGCTGCAAGTTTAGCAGCTTAACAAATGCAAGACAAGGACTGGCTTACATAACAGCCACTGTACTATAGAAGGATAGGTGTGTTTGTGTGGTTTTCGGGAGTCTCGGGTTCACACAGGCTGATGAAGTACACACTTTCTGTATTCATGCTCCCTAGTACCCACAGTAGGAAGACAAACATTATGGGGAATTGTCAGTAATGTTCTCATAATCCAGTGTGACAAATGCCATGTCCTGTGTTTATCCATGTGATTAGTTTTTGATGCTTGATTTATATGCAAGTGGACTGAAAACTATTGTTCTCTTTATGAAGGAAAGTTAAAAAATAAAAACAGCTTCGTATTAGAGAAGACTAGTTATGTCTGCCAGAATGTCTTCAAATGGTTGTGAAGCCTAAGGAAGAAAATTAACAAGAAACTTCAGCAAGGTCAATGAAAGAAAACTTCATGAAGTAGAGCCAAGATGTGGGAAGATTTTGATTGATGTGATGAGGGCCAATATGAGAAGTAATACAAATTGTGCACAATCTGAGATGGCTTCCCCCAAGGCAGAAAGCAATCTAGCCACCTTCTGCTGCAGAGTAAATGGAAAATAACGACGTCATTTACCATTGCTAAGAATAAACAAAGAAATCTCGAAGATTGAAAGATATTTAAAAATAACCATTGGGTCACATAGTATTTTATAATGGCTCATGGGTTTTATAATTGTTTCTCACAGTGACAGAGAAAAATCATAGGAGTACAAGGAAAGGAAAAACAAAGGCAGCAGCTGAAGTCAGCAGTGACAGACGCCCCACTGAGTGCGGAAAGCTCCATTATCTTCTGTCATAGCAAGTCGTCAATCACAGGAAATAGTGCTCGAGAAACAGGAGATGGAGAAAAAAATAACGCATATGCAAATTGCCCAAATTATAGTACAAACTCCTACCAAAGACACGGTAAAAGAATAATAGGAAAGAGCAGGCATTTCTTCCTCTTGGTTATTGCTTAAATCCTAGGAAAAATTATACGTATTTACTCTCTGCCAAAAGATAGAAGAGGATCTCCGAATAATGAAAATGTCTTTTCCGTTTTATTTGTCAGTTATGATAGAGCTCACAGAATCATAAACAGAAGTTCACAGTATCAGTTTGCTCTCTACGTGAACCTCCCCTGGGTGAGCCGGAAAAGACACAGTGATTCATACACTTTAGGATGACATTTATCGAAGTATATGCTAACCTAAGCATGTAGCCGTTATAACAGTGTATGGGGTAGCAGCTGTGTTTCAACAGGAAAGATAAGAAAACAAACATTTTTACTTTGCTCTTGATAATGCATTTTGTCTGAAAAAAATCAATGTGTGTGTGTGTGTGTGTGTTTTGTGTGTTAGGCTGATTTCTCTTATTCATGATACTAAAGAAAACACCCATTTTGACTTTAAAAATTCGACCAATGAACAACAGTAAAAGTTAATCAAAATACTCTTACAATGTGAGTAGAACACAAAATTATTTCTTAATACTTCATGTATTTTAAACGTAAACCTTAATTGGTCTTCGAATCACAGAAAAAAACAAAGACCTCAGGGCTATTAAGCTAATCCCGCCTTTTTGTTAATTCTTTTGAGATGCAGAATCAGCACATTAAATCAGGGGGAACATATAGAACACTGACAACTCTTCTAAATGGTGCTCATTCCTACAATGAAGGAACAAGAAGACTTGCTACCCTTCAATTCGTCCACTTAAATGATTTCCTTATAATTTACTTCCTTTGCAATACTCATAATTGTCTTGCTTTCTAAAAACAAATGAACAGTTTTATTTAGTTGCATTGTAATTAGCATTAAAAGTAATGGCTTTCATTACAGCATTCTTGTTCATTTTTTCCAGTTTTCTTCTCAGAGTTCTCTTCCTAGGCCCTCTGCACTCCTGCCATCCAGCCTTCCTTACACTAGCCCCCTGACTTCTTTCACTTCATATGTATTCTGTTGCACTCTCTCTCTTTTTTATTTGACACGCCCCTCCCTTCTTTAGGACCTCTCCCCCATCTCATACTGTTCTTTTTGTTTCATGTCTCTTTCCACACTCCCTACCTATCTCTGCCTCTGTCTATGTTGAGGAGTATTCCCCTACATTTGTGAAGATATGTCACTGTGATTGGTTTAATAAAGAAGCTGATGATCCAGGAGAGGTTAAGGCGAGAGCCTGATAGAGAATTCTAGGAAGAAGATAGGTGGAGGGGAGTAGGGAGTAGACAGAGAAGCTAGATGGGCTTGCTTTACTAAGAAAAGGTACCAAGCAAAGAATGAATAAAAATACGGGTTTATTGATAATGTAAGAGTTAGCTACTAATTAGCCTGAGCTATTGGCTGAGAATATATAAATTCTGGAAGTCGCTGGCAGAACACTGCTGATTGTGATCCTTTTGAAAACTCCACCTACACTATGTCTCTGATCTCTGTCTCAGTCTCAGTCTCTGATCTACTGATATCTCTGTCTCTTTGGCAAACACACACACACACACACACACAGACACACACAGACACTGAATTCTAAGATCTGCACAGGAGAGAAAACATACAGTGTTTGTGTTCTTTCCAATTAATCTTCTTGACTTCTT
>JAQHUG010000383.1:594313-611956 GCA_028555095.1 Dicrostonyx torquatus | reverse complement strand
TAAGAGAGACATGCATGGATGCCCCTAGGAAGTAAATTGGGAGGGTGAGGAAGGATAAAGGGGGAAAGGAAGATGAACATAAGGGAGGGAAATGTTCGATTTGGGGGAGGGAAAGATAGAGAGAGCAAGGAAGGATAGATACACCTTGACAGAGGGAGCCATTATAGTGTTTGGCTCCAGGTTAGGTTAGGTTTCCATCTGGAAACCAGGGAATCTCCCAAGAGTGGAGAGGGAATCTGAACTTGACATTTGCTTTGGCACCAGCTGACCTGTAAATATTAATGTTTAAGGAATGGCATGTGCTACCCTTAGCCTCAATTAAAGCTTCTTTTTGTAATACACGGTCATGGGTGCATACATGTCTGCCTGCTCAAGGTGTTGCGAGCTGACCCTGAACAAAACATCTGCACCACTGCCTAACGCTCAGGGCTCACGAGCAGACTGCAGGTCAGAACATGAACATGAGGAAAAGGACTGGAAAACAGTCTTCATCATTCACAATAGCCATGGGATGTGAATGCCTGCAGTTATCCTCGGCAAGACTAGGCCTGTCAGCAACATACACTATGGAAGGACTCACAGAGTGCTAGAGCTCCCTGATAATTATTAGATACTGATAGATTCTTGGGGAGGAACGGTGGTTGTCTTCTGCCGTGTACTCAGGATATCCCTAATGCATTGAAATACAGATGATCCTGGTTAAACTCGGTGGATCTCACAGACAGAGAAAAAACCCAAAGGCATGGATTTGGGAAAAGATTTTAAAGCCATAACCTATGTGCAGAGGACCTGGTGCAGACCCCTATCAGCCTCAGGCTTGCAGTTTCTGTTTCTGCGAGCACACATATAGTTTTCTTAGTTGATTATCGGGGACCTTGTTCTCCAGGGGGGCCCCATCCTCTTTGATACCTACAATCTTTCAGCCCCCTCTTCCATGGGATTACCTGAGCACCAAGATAAAGGACCCAGAGGAGATGTCCAATTTAGGCCCACTCTGTACAAAATCTCTGTCTACTGGTCTCTACATCTGCTTCTATCGGCTGTCAAAGGAAGCCTATTGATGATGACTGCACAAGCTACCAATCTATGAGTGGAACATAATACCATTAGGAATCATTTCATTATTATTATATTTTTTGTGTGTTTTAAAGACCAGTTGTGTTAGATTTTCCCTTATGTCTCTGGACAACCGAGTCACCAGATTCTGCTCACCAAGGAAATGTTGAGCCTGGACTCCTTCTTGTGGAGTTGCCCTCAAGTTAGTCAGACATTGGTTGGCCATTCCCACAGTTCTTTGCCACCATTGTCACAATACATTTTATAGGCAGGACAGATTGTTGGCCGAAGATTTTGTAGACAGGTTGGGGTCTAAGTTTATTTTTGAGTAGCTTTAAAGTACTTTCCTGCACTAGAGACTGGAATGTAGGGGTGAATGTTCTATACAGATACCAGTTCAAGCTCTGCAAGTTCAGTGAGCTGAGCTAAATAGGTACAGTCCTCGGCGATGGGGCCCCAGAGAGCAACCCCTTGTCTTAGCATCAATCTGGGTTGTTTGGGGATCTCTACGGTACCCCATTGGCCACCAACTCAACTGAATGCAAACCAGTCCTACCATTGGAAGACTTGCCTGTCTTTAAAAGATGAGCAAGTAAGACATCTTTCTTTCTTTCTTTCTTTCTTTCTTTCTTTCTTTCTTTCTTTCTCTCTCTCTTTCTTGGCCCATTTTTCATTCAGTAGAGAGTTGTTAAGTTTCCATAAGTTTGTAAGCTTTCTTGTTCCTGTTGATATCCAACTTTAATCTGTTGCAGTCTGATAGGATCCAGGGATTTATTTCAATTTTCTTATATCTGTTGAGTTATAAACAAGCCTAAGCTATTGGTCAAGCTTTCATAATTAATAGCATGCCTTTATGTGGTTATTTGGGAGCTGACTGGTGGTACAGAGAAAGACTCTTACACATGGTAATGGTTATTTGATATACTTAAACCACAATTATATGACACTGCAGGAAAATTAGTGTATTGTTAATATCTCATCTCTTCAATACTAAATTCACAACCATTTTTCTATGGCATGATGGTCATTTTAAACTAACAAGAAGCACTACACTCTTTCCTCCTTATATGAAAACCCCAAAGCTTTATTTTAAGTTGTAATCTTAGTTGCTCTAAGGAATATTATTGCCTGCTGTAGTTCAAGTGAAGAGAATCTCAATGTTATAATTTTGTCCAGGATATTTTCCAAAACAAAAGTAAATAAGAAATATGTGATATTTTTATTTGATTCGGTGTGCTCCTTCTTCATTTTTTTTCTTTCTGTTTCCTTCTGAAACAGAAACTTAACTCAGATAAAATTTTGATAACCTAATTAGCAGACTCATCTGGATTTTTCAAGTATAACATCTATGGTAGATGTGTACATTTTCTTTGGTAAAGTGCATTTGGAGTTGATTAGATGCACAATTAAGAAGCAAGCTAATGTTGGAATGCAAATGTGATTAAGCTGTTTTGGAAACATTTCATTTAGGTGGACAAGGTAATTTTTTATTGCCTGATTAAAAATCACAAGTCCTAACCAAGACGCTTTTCTCAAATGAAGTGAAGACATATTTGTTAACAAGTGAAAAATCTATTTAATCACTTCTTCAATCATAGACCAATAGCTGCAATTATAGGGCATTTTCTGTGTTTTTCTTTTCAGGCTGAACTTTCTTTTCTTGCCTTATCAAGTGTCCTTCTGGAGTGTATTCTCAAAGCCATACCCATGTCCAATTTCACACGTGACTGGTCATTGAAACCCTTTAGTAATTAAGTCCTGTGCAGCATTTCTACATCCCATAATATATGTGTCTCAATTTACCAACTTGGAGAGTTATTCTGCTTATCACTCTGATGTCTCAGCCTGTCACTTGGCTCAGGAAATATCTTTTTCTTCATTTTCTTGGGATTTAAAAGTTAGACAGGAACACAAACAAAATGTAGGGAAGAAAAATATCAACTTACCAGTAAAAACAACATTGGAAAATGCAGTTCACAGTTTAGTCAGATGAGGCTGGGATGTGAATCCAAGACTTTGGCAGAGCTACACAAGGAAGTACTGGTGGGGCAAGGCTGTGATGAAGGAGCTCTATCCAAGAGGACCCCTGAGGGAAGATCAAGGGAGAACACCTACTGGGAGAGAAATGTAGAGAAACAGACCCAAGTGAAATGCTCTTTTTAATGTATCAGTTGGATAAACTCTAAAATACCTGGTGAGAAAATGTAAAGAGATAGAAATGGGCCACCTCCACAGGAGGGGAAACATCAGGAATGGGGAAGAAATATTCTCACTATCAACACCTGTCTGGATGCTATTTCCTCTCAATAATGTCTTCCACAAATCTTGTGGGCATGATAACAAATCCAACATGCTGCCCTTCATAAGCTTTTCCCTACATCTGATAATCCAATAACACAACTTCTATGTCTCTCTATTATCTGAAATTCTTCATGTCTCTTATGTAATGCATTATTTCTTTATTGAAGTCACATTTAACTTAACTTGCATTGCAGGTTCAGAGCTTGTCATTTCCCCAAGGTGCTCACTGTGTGAATCTGAATTGTGCACTCTTCCCCAAACCACACATTACATCTTCTCTAAGGGATGTCCCCTCTTTAAGAAACACACTACCTTTGATGTGTCACCTCTAGACTGCGTCATCTCTAATCATCTAGTAAGAGATCAAATTCTGTCCTATTCACTGAAGTTTTTATAATGTTGATGACACAAAGGCAATTTTTATGCATATCCCTTTATTGGTAACTGTGTTTGCCTTTTAATGCCTCCATTCATTTATACTAATGTCTACCATTGTAGTGGAAAAGGAAGCTGGGAAATCAATATGAAATGACCCTTGGGAAAAGAGACAGTGTAAATCCCAATTCCAGTAACACTTCATCATGTCCCTCAGAGTTATACACTGGCACAGTGGAATTGACCCTTTAAAGGGTTTAACCTAAGAAGTTCTAAGAAAGCACAGGCAAAGAAGTATAAGAGAGCTCAAATATAGGAAAATTAGTTCCTAGATGCTATGGCAGTAGAACAGTCTGGATTTTTAAGTCTGTGCCTTGCTAACTATATGCTGCATTTAGGTATTTCAAAGATTTTAGTGTAGGGTGCTTTCATAAAATTACATTTTGATTTATTCTTTGTGAACATTATTTTTACTAATATGATTCTAGAATATTTTTATAATATTTCTTTATATAATCATATGTAGTAGGCATTTGCAAAACACAGATTAGATGTACAAAATATTTTAATAAGAAAATGGTGGTGTCTTGATTTTTCATAGTACATAATATTTGTGAAAAGGAGACTAAAATCTTTCTCTTTTTATTTCAAAGAATGTAGATTTAGTAGTATATTTTACCTATTTAGTATGGAGTGACTAATAAATTTGTCTTTGATTTTTGAAAGTACAATCTATTTGTATCATATGTATGAGACGATCATTCTAACCATTCCTAAAATATTCTAAAACTGCAACTTAAGTATTCTGAAGGGGAAAAAATGCATTTCACTATGCCTGTGTACACAGAAGGCTCTGTTGATAGGTCTGAGTAACAAGTCTCTGGATCTGGAAAGAACGGAAGGAACTGAAATTCTGTTAACAGCTCCAGTTGGCTGGCACACCAGAATCTGTATCCAATCCATATCCACTTCATAAGAGATTAACATTTGCAGGGACTCAGCTATATTTTTGAAATATGTTGAATCCACTGTAGTTTGAACAATAAGAGTGGGAGAAGGAGATTGTGTTTTGGACCCTTCCCAGTCATTCCCCAGGGAATATGTCATACAGTGAGAAGAGTATTTGTCAGATCTTTATAATTGTGCTGTTTATGTTGTTTATCTGAACAGGGAGCATTTGCGGACCTGCTTAGCAACGAGAACTGTCACTTGAATCATTGATTTGGTTCCTGTTTTTATTGGCCATCTAAATCCCAGTACTGGAAAAACATGATTAGGCATACCACAAAAATTGTTTGAAACAACAAGTTAATTACAAATCCTAGTGGGAAAGGCAGCAGCACCTGGAACCTGTTTGCGTTTGCGTGTGCTTCTGACTAGATAATGGATGCAGCAGCATTTCAGCCTCACAAAGAGATGTAGCACCTCAGGGAAAATTAGGGAAGACCTGGCTCTCCACCAGGTTGTTTATTGGGTAGTAACTTTCCTGGGATTTCCAACAGAGCACACAAAAGTGATTGCTATCCTGCTGAAAGAGAAAGTATTAGGAAGGAACTGCCTAACCACAGGGAGAGGTGCATGAGGTCCCTTGACAGTGAGCATGGGAAATAGATCAGCACCCTATGATGCACAGTAACCCTGCTTGGCAGTTTTCAGGAATGCTTTTTAGTGCTGATTAAAGAAAGAGAATCTCCTAAGAATGAAAAAAGTGGTGGATTAGGGATCAAGAAATCCACAGTTCTTCCCCATCAAGAAATATGCTATTATATTGAAACACGCCAGCATTTTCACATATGAAGTTATATATTTGTTGGGGCTTCTATTCACTTCTTAAGAAAAAACTACTTAGGGAATGATTTTATTCATTCATGAATTATGATAAAAATTCATATCATTTTACTGAATGTGAAGATAATTATTATCTTTCCTCATTATTCACTGTTGTTTACAGAGTCTGAGGAAAGCGTTATAAAGCAAGACCGATATCATCTTGAAGATTTTTATATTCATCTTTCATTCCAGGATTTAAGGCTAAACACTAAGCGAACATGATGAGAACGGTTAGCTCTAAGGTTTAAATTTTAGGGAGCTGATCGTGTTTTTGCTAATCAGTTCACATTGAAACTCACATCGCCTTTAAGTTTCTTGATTAAATACATTATTCAGGTAGCTAAGCTTTTACAAATATGCCACATGCATACTAAATACTAAATAGGTTGCTAGATTAGAGTCAACAATTCCCTCTGAACTGATAGAAATTTAGTCAAACTAGCATGTTGGAAAATTAGAACTTTCAAATGAATTCCCTTTTGTTATGACTTAGTTATATTTGTGATTGTTATTGTAAAAGATTAATTATAACATTTATTTCTCATCTTCCTAGTTCTTTATCACTTATTCAAAATTTACCTTTAGAACAAAACTCCATAGAAATATATCTTCTCTATCTTATCTCTAGGACTCAAATGTTCTCACCCATCAGATACTTTAGAAAAACAAATTTTGTAATTCTATTCTATGTTGTCATCACAAGTGAAAGCACAGTATAGCTCTGAATTCACATTCAAAGTCTCTGTGTGTTTGTTTTATTTTTGACAGTTTGGTTTGGAAGCAAAGAAAAGTACTGTTTGTTAACGCATACATATGTATGTTTTTGCATTCAAATACACATTCACCTGCCATTGCCATATAGACATAAAGTATAAAACACAACAGAATGATTAAAGTATACACCAACATTGGTGTAGATAATTTCATGAAGAACCTTGGAGAAAGTGAGTTAGAGTATAAAACCAAGCATATTAATTTCTAGAAATACATCTAGGAAAATCCTCTACACCCTGACTTTCCATAAAGGTTTAGAGTAAATTCAAATGAGATCATCTCTATAGTCAGTACAATACATATGTGGTGTCGGACAATTGTCTGTATTCTGTCAATTATATTTTAAATAAATGCTGATTGGCCAGTAGACAGGCAGGAAGTAAAGGCAGGACAACCAGACAGAAAGTAGAAGCGGGTCAAGGAGACCAGGAGAATTCTGGGAAGAAGAAAGCATGGTCCTCAGTCCTGGTCCAGCCACAGAAGAAGCAAGATGTGACTGCCTCCCTGGAAAAAGTACTAAGCCTCATGGCTAACAAAGATAAGAATAATGGGCTAATATACATTATAAGAGTTAATAAGAAGACTGAACTACTGGGATAATCAGTTTATAATTAATGTAGACCTCTGTGTGATTTCTTTGGGACTTAACAATTATGGGAACTGGGCAGGACAGAAACCTCGACAACAAATGGCACCAAAATTCACAAAGAGTCTTGATTATGTATATTGTGTTTTCTTTGAATTTTTGGTCTGTGAAGGAGCTAAGTACAGAGAGACATTTTATTGTATGGGCTGCTAAGCTAAACCAGCATGTATTTTGTAAAGGTAGTTTGACATCAGAATTTAGGCCTAAGGATATGGTGCTTTGGAAAAGAGATTCTTCTTTTGCTTTCACAAAAGATGAGAACCTGTGTATTGATTCTGCACCAGTATGGTTTTATGGACCAAGACTTCCTGAAAGGTCGCCAAGAATACCTGCAAAAAAATTACTTCACCGAGCTGCTGACTGAGATGAACCTGGCATACAGGATACACCATGAAAGACCTGATTGACAGTGCTCCCAATCAGCAGGAAGAAATATGGATAGTACTGTGCCCATATTGTTTACAATTGTTTGCTTATATATAAAGAGCGATATGATATAGATATGAATAATTTGCATTGGTATAGATATTGGTTTATGGATGCAAATTTAAGGTCACTCTTTTTATATTATATTTCTGCTCTTGATTAAGGTATTGTTAAATCCTTCATTTTGTTTAAACAAAAAAGGAGAAATGGTGTAGGAGGTCCTTCTGTTTGTGTGTTGCTTTCATTGGTTAGTGAATAAAGAAGCTGCTTTGGGCCTGTTAGGGCAGAACTTAGGTAGGTGGAGAAGACAGAACTGAATTCTGGGAGGAAAAAAGCAGAGTCTGGGAGAGACGTCATGGAGCCGCCAGAGACAGACATGTCAAATCTTTCCTGGTAGGCCACGACCTCATGGTGATATACAGATTAATAGAAATGGGTTAAATCAAGATGTGAGAGTTAACCAATAAGAAGCTAGAGCTAATGGGCAAAGCAGTGATTTAATTACTACATTTTCTGTGTGGTTATTTCATGGCTAAGCTAGCCAGGCAGCTGGGACAAACAAGTGTGCCTCTTTCCTAAAAAACATATGAAGTGCGATTATATTTTAAATGCAAGCAGTAGAATGAGTGAGAAGTAATTGACTTTTAATGTAAAGATCAGAGTCAGTCAAAATAATTTGTTGACTTATTCAATCTGAATAGAGTGTCCTCATTCTATAGAATGTGAAAGATTAAAAACTATGTACCTTTTCATTTATAAATATTTTGGAGCAAGAAAAGTAGGTTGGTAAATCCATTCATAAATTGCAGGTAATTTTCATATTAATTTGTGAATAAAACTGAGCTACATGTGTTTAGTTATGCGTGAGCATGTGTGTGTATATCTATATCTGGATGGGGCACGTGTATTTCACAGATCTTCTCTGCAGATTAGAGGACAATATGGAGGAGTTATTTCCTTACCAAATGGATTCTGGAGATTATAAACAGGTAGCCATTCTTGAAGGGAAGTGTCTTTCCCAGCTAACCTCTCTTGTCAACCATGATTCATAAATAAATCATATAATCAACTTGCACTCTATACAGATATAAAATTCTCAAAAAATATAAAAATAGAACTAATTATTTGAACTTAAAAAATTTAACTACTGAAGTGTATTTGTTCTGTTCAGAATACGCTTATTCATTCTTTATTATGTGTGCAGTTCTTCACAATTTGGATAAGAAATATCTTATTTTTAAGTTGCCCTCTTCTGGAGTTATAGTCTCTTAATGTATGAGAAGAACTGACATTTAGTGTGATGTTCCTTTTTATTCAATAAATTTTAACCTCTTATCATTTCTTCAGAGAAACCAATTTAGTTTCTCAAGTCATACAAAGGAAACAACAAGAATTTATTTCTCATGAAATAACTCCATTGTTGTCATCTGGCTTGTCTTGCTCCTTGTTGGCGAGTGATATACCTATCTCACAAGTGTCTGTAAAGCCCTGTACCTAGGTGTTCTTCATGCCTATTGGACACTTGAAATATAGTCAGCATAGTGAAGGGACAACGTGTTTTATTTTCCATGTTGCTAATTGGTTTCTTTATTTTCATTTTATTTTTAAAGAAGATATTACTATCTGGTCTTAAACTCACAAAGATCCTCCTGCCTTGTGTCTCTGAATGCTGGGATTACAGATGCCTATTACCATGCTTAGCCCATTTAAATTTAAACTGTCATATTTATTAGTGGCACTAATATGACAGCAAAGGTGAAGTAATGTTACAAATGTCCCATTTCACAATGCAAGCTGCAAACGCACCTCCGAGGAAAGTATTTTCCGGTAAAATTTAACACTGATTTGTCAGCTTTTATAAGATTTCAATATTTTTATTATTTGTGATATTAAACAGTGGAAACTCTTCAGACTTCCCTGCTTTGTCCGTCTTTCTCTCATGCCACATTTGATGGCTGCACAATTGTGTTTCCAGGCTTGAAAAAAGATTCCCTGCTCTTGGTTCTCCTCTATAGTCCTGTTTCTGTGAGGAAAGGGACTCAAGCAAACTGGCTAAATAGAAGATATAGAGATAACCAGAAGATTTGCTGGCTTGTCTTTCTTTTCTTTTTGGTGTTGAGCCAGGTTCTTCCTTAGTGTCCAGTCTGGCCTTGAATTTGTGGGTCTACCTGCTTCAACTTCCCCAGTATTGGGTATGAAAACTTGCACTAGTGCCTAGCTGAGTATATGAACTACCTTTCTTCTTGCTGTGACCAAATAGTGCAAAAAAAAAAAAGTACCTTCAGGAAGATAGAAAAAAGCCTCCAAGAGCTCAGACGTCAGAACATTCCATGTCTTGGTGTATCTGCAACCTGGAAGTAGAGGATTGGAACTGGGGGGAGGCTGTCAAACCTAAAACCCATCTCCAGTAAGATACTTCCTCCAGCAAAGACTCAACCTTCTAAACATTCCATAAACTTTCAAACAGAATTACCAAGTAATAATAAAGAAAAAGAGCTATGATTGTGCCATGTTTAATTTTGTTCATCTCTGTAATTAGATTAGTATCCACCTAGAGCATTACCCAGAAGACTTTTGGGTTTGTCAATGAGAATATTACCAGAGAGGATTAACAGGAGGGTGTGTGTCACGGGATGGGAGAATGTGATGCTTATTGTGGATGGTGATGAGGCATGGGCTGAATAACTAGGGGTGAGAAGGGCAGAGCAGCACCCATACACCCTTTTCTTTTCCCCACAGCCATTCTTTTCCTGCCATGACCCAATGGCTTACTTGTAACATGAGCTAAAGCAGCCCCTCCTCTCTTAACCTGAATCTTCTCATGTGTTTTGTCATAGTGATGAGAACAGGAACCAATAACGCTCACGTGAAACTGAAGCCCATATATATTTAATAACATGTGCCTTGTTAGGCTGTTTCCATGAACTCAATCTCTCCTGCTTAGCCTGCTCAACCTTAAAGCAGTCCTTGAAAGCTCTTGTACCTCTTGCTCTGATAAAAAATGAAACTGGAGGTACACAGCACCATGGGAGATGTGCTGTAGCTACTTGCAGATTATAGGTGTCTAACTTCGGTATATAGGCACACGTGAACCGCATTTAGAATACATTCTGTCTTAAGGATCATTTTGTTTTTTTTTTCTTCTTCACAACATATAAATTGTTAACTTGTTTTCTTTCTAAAGTGGCTTCTATTAAAGTGTTTTAGTTTTGTGCATGCAGACAAATGTAATAATTTCTAATAGAGATTGCATTGGAAAGTATTTCACAGTCTTTATAAGGTCAGATTGTGTGAATACTCATGCGTGCCTATAATTTGACATGGCAGTATTGGTAACTGAATGGCTGTGCCATGCCACATTGCAGGAGAGGAGAAAAGCAATGCAATCGAGGAACATGAAAGAGAGATGAGTAGGAGTTACGTAAAGTCTTCTAAAAAGTGAGGTTATGACTATAGACACCAGTGGGTATGTAGATAAGGGAGTCAAACTAGAGATGCTGGAGATCAAAATTGTCCTTTACACATAGAGAAACACATAAAAGGCTTGTGAAACTAATGGTGGTCAAAACATTTTTCTTTGAAGTAGAAATGAAGTAATATACTTGACAAATATAAGAAACAATTACATTTTGACCATTTGTGTATTTCGATTACAAGTATCATCTGTAATAGAAATAAACAAGTGAGAATTGAGAAAACAAATGAATATGAACGAAAGCTGGACATAAGAATTTGCTCTATGAAGGTTTTAATTACTGAGTTTGTAAGTAGATTTTACACTTAACAGAAAGTTCAATGTCGCAGTCACATGAGGATTTGAATTTCGGAGGAGCTCTAGAAATGTAGCCGGTGTATGGTTCTCACACGGCACTGTGTTTCCTCCTCCCCTTCTGATTATTGTTTGTTTCCATTCACGTGCTGGTATTAAGATCTAGGAATCAGTCCCGAACAATTGTAAGGACTAACATGAGCCCTGAGATGAAAGGTGTGTGATTTAAGGGTTGTTGTGAGAAAGGTGTTGTAAATACCACAAGGGCAAGGGAATTTCAGTGATACTCACTCTTAAAAAAAATCGATCTTTCAGGTTTGATGTATAGATTTATAGATCTAATCACGTCTTTCTAATGAATAATAAAACTTACATTGGCTTTCATTTATAAATTATATCAATAAAAGAAAGTTGAGTATAAAAAATTAACAGTCAGAATATTTAGCCCACTAATTTTGTCTTGACACATCTTACTATACTTAAAATGAGGAGCTAGCAAACCTTCCATATATCCCTGCTGTTTAGGGATAAATACTTTCAGCCTATATTGTTTTATAGGGAGGAGATACAATGATGGTTAAATGACAAATTATGAAAATGAGGTGCAGAATATGAATTCTTCTGTTACGATCTTCTGAAAATTTTCATATATTGTTCAGAAGGTGCTTTAAAATAAGAGCAAAATGTGAGATGTGTGTCACATTCCATTTCTATTTATCAGCACCGGATCTGAGGACAAGGAGTTCTTCTAACGGGGCTCTTCCAGGCCCAGGCTCATAAGAAGTCACTGATTAGTCTTTATGTTGACAATGAAAATTAAATCGACAGTTCGAACTTAATAGGACTCAACTATTGCTACTTCTTTTAGAACAACACATATGGGTACTTTTAAAGCATTTCCTCTTGATTAAATTCTTTCATTCTCATCAATAATTGATGATTAATTTTATTGTGTCTTAGAAACAGACGTTTATGTAGGTAACATTTGTTACGGCAATGCGCAGCAGCCTCTAAGATTTTGAGTATTAACTTTACATGGAACCGTATGTGAGAATCTCCACAACTTCACAGTGTAGGGCCACAGGCGATGATTATCGGGGCTGTCTGTAAAAAAGTATATAAATTGTAGTATTGTTGCAATTTGCATTTTTTGTTCTGGTAAATTTAAAAAACACTTTTATGATTTCTTCATCGGGAATTTTGCTAAGAATGAGCAAGACCTTTACTTTTTTTAATTTCAGAAATGCTGAAGCCTTAATTTCAAATAAAGGACAGAGATGTGGAACTGGGTCTAGAACTCTAACAGCTTAAAGCAGTGTTTCCCTAGCCCACTGGAAATTTCCTGCATAAGAACGCTAAGTGATGACTCAGTTTCCCCACTTGAAGTTTTTCTTTTCTATGTAGAGCTTTTCAAAGCATTTCTTCTAGTTTTTGAGAATTTAACGTGGTAGCATCATTTCGGCCTCCCCATTTCTCATGTGAAAACCTCCCTTTGTATGCTTTGCTATTTTTTCACAAAGTCATGACCTGTTTTTTCATTAATTGTTGTACATGCATACATGTATATATGTCCACATATACCAATATATGTATGTGTATACATTTTTCCCACATAGATAAGTAAAACTTACCCTGTCTGTATGACATCACTTGGATTTAAGCTTTTAGGCAGAAGGTTTGTAAAAGTCAGGGGATCTGTCAGTTTGCTGTGTGACTGTTTCTCCTGCTAATGGGAATCTCCACACTAAAAGTCAGGTCAGTTTGCCTGCTAAAAATGATCTGCAAAGGACAACAAAAGACATGCCTAAGTTGATGGGGAAAGCCCACAAGGCTTCAGCCCTACACAGAGAACTAACTACAAATAGCTAAGGAATGATGGTATTGGAGACATAGTCTTCTCCACGGAAGAACACACCAACTGGTTATCAAGCTTCTCTCTTCATACATTTCTGTACTTAACTACTCAGCTCACGGTCTGTAGACCAATAATATCAACTTCTTTCAAACTTTTTTATACATTCAAATTTGAAATCTATTCTCCAACCTGAACACAGTCACCACGGGCATCCTGAGCACAGGTTGCCAGCAGAACACGCTGCACCCGAGACTCAGCTGTCTGTGAGCTGATGCCTCCTGGATGGACAGAGCAGTTGACACTGGAAGCTCCGCCATGCAGCACTAGGGACTGAGCATTCCAATCTTTCAAGGCAATAATTCTAAAATCTGGCTGTTGATTTCTGAGCCTTTCCAGCCCGATGTGCTCTCTGTTCTCCCCCCATTTTATTGAATCCACCAGAGCAAAGCCAGCGAAGCTAGGATCCTCGAATTTTTTGACAGCAGCATTAGCAGTGTAAGAAAATAAAAAGTTGTCTATTTCTGCTTCTGAAAACTCGCAAGATATCACTTCTGTGGATATGGCTTTATTTACTCAATAAAATATACTTCCATTCATCATAGAAATCGTTAATATTTCTTAAATATGATAAATATAGAACCTTGGTATTTCAAAATAGGATAATTATTTAAGCATCAGTAACAACAGTCTATATGTGAATAGAGTTCACGAGTTCACTTGAAATTCCTCCTTGTTGCCTCTCATACTACTGAGAACACATTTGCCACCGACGTAATCTATGTATCCAGAACTGCCAAGTGGACAAACAAAACCATGATAAACCCATCATTATTAAAAATTAAAAATATTTTTAAAAAATATTTAAAAGGGAAAAAATATGCAAAATTTTTGTGGAAAAAAAAAGGAGTTACACATTACTGAATGGTATGTAAATGTCAAGGAACTAATAATATACAATCAATAAATTCCAATATATTAGATATGAAGCCCCCATGCTCAAATTAGCATTTTATTTTTAAAAAAAATTATTTTAATTTGTAATTGTGTGTGTGTGTGTGCGTATGCACCAGTGCATGAACACAGGTGTGAGTGTTGAATGTTTCTGAGTTTGCACACACTCACAGGTCAGAAAATAAGGCTGGATCCCTAGAACTTGAATTAGAGGCAACTGTGAACCTCCTGATATAGGTGCTGGGACTTGAACTCAGATTCTCTAGAAAAGCAACCCACTATTGAGCCATATCTCCAGCTCCCAATATTAGAATGTTCTACTTTCCAACATAAATTTTTAAAGCTAAGTGTTTATTAAGCCATTAAAATAGCTTTCAGAAAATTGTAAAGATATAGGGGAAATCTGTAGACCCTCAAAAGCAGAATACTGGTTAATAGCTGTCCTGGAGATGACAAAGACACTATTCTGTTTTATTCTCCTCTAGCTAAGTTTGAAATCCAGATGCATATATCATCTTAGAATGAAAAGAATTTCAGTAGATTGAATTATCCAATTTATCAATAATGTACTTTATTAAAGCTTCATTGCTGTTTTCATAAACAGACCAAGTGAGACGAAACCAGAATTTCTAACATAGTTCATTAAGTTATTGGTAATAGGTCTTTCAAATTCTTCCCACTCGGGAACATTCCCAAATATCACATTTACATAATCTCCTGAAGTACACTTCATACACGACCAATTTCCCAGTTCTATTCCACCTTCTACAGGAATTACTGATTATTTTATGAAAAATTGTTTCATTGATAAATATAGCTTACTAAGTGATTGATCTGATAACTGTCCTTGGCAAATAGGCAGCATTTTCTTCTCTTCCTAGAGAAATTATTTATTCTTTCTTTCATTTGTGCCTTTCTTTTCAAAGTAAGTACACATTAAACAAAGAAAAATTCATGTTATTGTAACAATGAAGAACAGTAGACCATGCATGAGTCATCTAGTCCTGATGAGTTCATAAATACATGCACATACACCCATTCAGGCTGGTGTTAAGACAAAACTGAGAGCAACAACAGGATTGAACTGAGAAGAACTTAACCGAAGTATCTGCTTACAGAGTTGTTAGGCAACATTAGAGAGAATAGATGGGGGTCCCATGCTCTCGAGGGACTCCCAGCACAGGAATGCTGATTTCATCTTCCTCTGTGAAGGGACAGAGTGAAAAGACAGTAGCTCAGGAAAACAGAGGAGCCCAGAAACCCCAGAGCAGGGATAGAGGCAGTGGGCAAAAGAGCCTCCTTCTCCTAGAAATACATTCACGTGCTTGTTGTCAGGACACACCTGGTCACAAGGCCTTTGCATCTACCCTCAGCTTTGCAGTTCAGCATTCCTTAAGTCCATATAAAAGAATACACTAAGAAAGAAAGTAAGTAAGAAAAATCAGTCTTGTATTGATAACATAAAAGGGAAGCTTTTTCTGCTCAGCTTTCAAATAAGCTAACATTTTAGTTGTTAACCAATTCTAATAGTTTCGGTTTTAGAAATATCGTCATTGTTTAATATGGGAGGTAAGGTGATGCATGCCTCCACTGTGGAATGTTTATGTCACGTGAAATCAACTATCATGACCTCATGTGATCAGTTTTTATGTTCGTCAACTTTCTTCTTAATCAGATTCAAAGCTATGGTACCCACACGACCTGACAGTTGAAGTAAACACAGGTTGATGGAAAGTGTGTTACAGGTAGACACATTTATGTATTTCTGTAATCAAATTCCAGTGCTGTAATATTTTCAGTGACTCTTAGCGAATGCTTGACATGAACTTGCAGCGAGATAGATACAGCATTAGCTATCCCCTCGTATTTAAGAGCAAATAATGTTGTCTACTTTGGAAGAATGCTGCTCAATAAAGTCAAATAGGTCACCATGTGCCAGGTCAAGATACTGTCAACGTCCTTATAGGTCACCACGTGCCAGGTCTGATGCCTAGAAGCTGTTGACGTCCTTGCTGATTTTTGTCATTTTGTTTTGTTTTTCTAAAAATGTGGAAACTGCATGTTGATAATATTATGTTTATTCATGAGAAGCTAAAATAACAACGTGCATGTGTTTTTTGGCATGTGCCATTGATCAAAATAAATTTCATGAAACTACAACCAATAATGGTTAGAACACAGAACAGGAGAATGGACAGAGGATGGTGTTTTACTTACCATCCTCGCTATTTGAACCTGCTGCAGACCACTGGGACTGGACGCTACACAGTTACGGTTGAAAGGCATCTGACGGTAATCACCGTGGTTGCAAGGTCCGGGTGCCACACATTAAAGTCCCCAGTTTTCAAACTGATGAATCAATCATAAAAATGTCTAAAACCACCTGGTTCTCATTCTGCAGTCCCAAACCTGGCCTGCGGGGCTTTATTCTGCTGCACATCCAGCATATAACCCCAAAGCGCATCTGCCTCCGTCTTCACAGGGGTCCAGTATACAGACACTTACTTACCTCGATGCTCAATACCTAAACAGGCTAGAGATCCTTAAGTTCTGCCAACGATAGCTTTAACAACAACCCCATTGAAGATGAGACCAGATTGGGAACTGTGGGCATGATACGTCATTTAATGGATCATTTTAGAAGTACTGTGGTCATTCACCATTTGCAAGATCAAACCCGTATATTAGCTCTCTGTAAAATGCAGGAGCCTATCACCTCCTTCAAGTGCCTGGGGGATATATGGTGAGGTGAGGGTTGATTAAGCCCTCATTACAGTCAAGCATCATATAATCACATTTTTTCCATGCAGACATGAAAGAAAAATTTCTGTGATATCATTTTTTTTTTTATCTTTGGCAGCATAAGGCTGACATATACTAGTATTCCTCAAATCTACCTACACCATGATGCGTAAATCCATTTAATCTACCTGAGAGGAATCCCAAGATGGGGCAGTAAAACTTAATTTAGCATGTAGAGCACCACAGCCTCTACTCTCTAGGTCCTGAGTCATTGGAGTTCCTGACAATATGGAAGATTTCCTCTGAGAGCTGTTGAACTGATTTAACCAAATTTGGCTGCCCAGCGGATTCCAGGTCCAACAATTTCCACTCCTACAAAATGTTCCCCACCAGAAAGCCAAATTTTAACCACATTAAGACTTTTTTTTTGAAAAAAGAAGGATAGATCTTTGAGAGATTCATATAAAAATGTTAACCTTATTCATCCCTCCCACAACTATGCCAAGATGCAGCTTCTCTTTCTGAGAAAACCAGTTTGTGTATGTATTTATTTTTAAATCTCTGCAAGATCAACTTGTACCTTCCTAATTATGGAGATGTGTGGTCTTTCACTGGATCACAGTTGACTTGTCGGTGGTTACACACCGAGAAAAAAACTGACCCTTATTTTTGCAGTAACAAGCAATTGCTACAGCTATGTAGCTAAGACCGATAGTGCATGCAACTCCAATCTCCATGCTGGGAGGTGGTCTGGCTTGGGCTTGCATTTTTGTACATAGTGTGAAAACTGCTGTGAATTCGTAGGTACAGCTGCCTTGTTATGCACAGAGATAATGTTTCCTTGTATTTATCTACTGCCCCAACCCTTAAAGACTTTCTCCCAACTACCACAATGATCCCTGAGGCAGTTTTATTGTT
>JAQHUG010000383.1:573709-593928 GCA_028555095.1 Dicrostonyx torquatus | reverse complement strand
ACCATGACCATGGCAACTCTTATAAAGAAAACCTTTAGTTGGACCTAGCGTATAGTTCACAGATTTAGTCCATTATCATTGTGAAAAGAAGTGTGGCAGCATATGGGCAGACATGGTGCTGGAGAAGGAGTTGAGAGATCTATATCTTGATCTGCAGGCAGCAGGTACTGAACGCTGTATCACACTGAGCATAGTTTGAGCCAACAGACCTCAACCTCCATCCCCACAGCAACCCGCCTCATCCAACAGGGCCACACCTTCTCCAACAAAATCACACTTCTTACGCGTTCCACTGTCTTTGAGGGTCGTTTTCTTTCAAATCACCACATTTGTAGTGGCTTGGGTATTGATGGAATTTCAATGGCCATCACCTCCAAAAATGTAGCCTGCTTCTGACACTGGTATTTTATTTGTTTGTGCCTTCTTGTAGGGGAACTCTGCTTAAACTCCATCCTAATGTGTCTATCTTCGATATGTCTCTTTCTGTGTTGCTCTCTGTCTCTGACTCTCTGTCTCTATCTGTCTTTCTCTGTCCTCTCTCTAGAAAATTCCACAGTAGTAGGTCACCATATTTTTTGAAAGCTCTTTAGCATTATTTATCCCTTGACTATTACCTCTCTCTCCTACCATCCAATCCACTTATCACCCGTTTAACTCTTCCTCTTTCATTTTGGGATGAATGGCCGGGGGTCCTTCTACCCCAGATGGTGATCCTAGGTATAAAGGATACCACGACACTCTAGGTATGAACTATTTCTCAGGAAAGGCTCAGCAAACATATGCATTCCTGTTTCTTAAGCAAAAATAGTGTCCTTAGGAAAAACTTAAATATGATCTAAAGTTTTTGTCCAGATTACAAAAGTCTTCCAGTGTGCTCAGTCTCTTACCCGTCATCCATTAGAACAGCTGTCGCCACTCCTACTACCTATCCATTGGCTAGCTAAGGAGCCATGTGGGAGCATGATTGTGGCATGATTATGACAATCATACATGATAGGGTGTGGAGGAAATGCCTAAATTGGCAGGAGATTGTAGGCAGTGCTCTTGGATCCTGCAAACACGTTAACACATCCTAACAAATGACCTTCATAAATTAAGAATTTTTACTGCTTCTTAGGTGGTGATTCATGTAAAATCTCAGCAAGAGAAACAAATACTTTCCAAAATTGTAAAAAAAAAAAAAAAAATCCACTCTCAGGCTTCCACGTCTGAAAGAACTGTCCACACCCACGCTTCCTATTTTTAATTCACTTGCATGGGTGCACACCAACTTTTAATTAGACTTATGTAATACTGCAAGGCTACTGGCAAGTAGACATTTGTGAAGAAACAAAAGAAAATGAAAGCTTGCTATGCCTTCCTCAGTAAGGAAACTATGCCCATGTGAGCTCACCCCAAAGCATTCAGCCTATGAATCGGCCTATCAGATGGGACACTTCTTCATACTGTACTTAGCTAAAGCTTTTCTGAGTATTCCAAGAAATTGAAAAGCCCTTTGCTGATAAAGGGTGTCTCAAAGAGATCCTCCTCATTCAGGCCAGTATGCTCATCAAGTTTAATGCTGATCGTTGTCCTTGGAGCTACCAGAGATCTGCTTGCTATGACAAACTCTGCAGAAGATTATCCCAAGGTATCCCTAAGTGGCACGTGGCAAATCAAATCAAGAACGATAGTGTGAAGAATCTGTTTCATTTCTTTCACATGGACTCAGGTAGCAGATTCTCATCAGAAGACCTGCTTAATGATTTAGACAGTTCTTCAGTAGGTCACTGTCGGGGACCGTTGCCCCAACATAGAAACTGATGTTTTTCCCCAAATGTGTCCCCGGAGACGCATGGAAAGAAACAGGCTTTCACACCATTACAGCTTAAAAGGCCGCTTCAGACTTCTCCTATTCTTCAGCGTGGCCTTGTGTTTATTATATCTCTCAAAAAACCATCCTGCTCTCAATGCTCTCTCAAAAACCCCTTCTGCTTTGCCATGCTCTCTATTTCTGCTCTGCCATGCTCTTTCTAACCCATTCCTCGCTCTGCTCTCTCTTCTCACCTTTGAGGAATTTATCTATTCTTATTCCTTTTTCCGGGGCACCTCCCCCAGCACACACACACCTGCATTCCTTCACCAGCTTGGAGATAGCTACTTTTCATCAAGCGATCTACAAATGAAAAGAGAGGCTGGAGCAAAAACCTCACCTATTGTCTTTCTAAATTGTTGGTCTCCAGCTACGAAGCCGCATGGCGTCCTCCGGCTGGCAGGTATCAGAGCCCACAGGTCACTGTGCAACATCCTTCATCAGATAAAACTTGACTAAATCCATCAAGTAACTACTAAAACACAACTGCTTAAGTTACCAAGGAAGATGTGACCTCTGAACTGGAATATCCGGCTAGTGGACCTCCACTGAATTCCCTGTCAGGTCTCACATACAGCACTGTCGTGGTGTCTGCCCTCTAGTGGTTGTCTTGGAAGTCAATTTCAGTTCAAGTAGAATTTTCACCAAGAGGAAAAAAAAATGTTCTTGATGATCATGTTTGTTTATAAGTTCTCAGATTCAATTCCCTTCCACCTTTATCCAGGACTCACCATCCAGCAGACACCTAATAACCGGTAATTATGATTCTCTGACTACAGCCATCAAATGTCAAAACCATCTGCCTGCTACCTAAGCATTATTGCTCTGGGGAACCGGAAAATCTTTGGCTGCATGTCCTACCAGCATTCACTAGATGTATGTAGTAGCTATAATTCCTAGTGCCTCTGACTACTAGCATGAATTTGAGGACTATAGTGTCAAAATCATAAAACACAGTGCAAACCGTGACTGGAGCTAAAACTATGTTGTATCTGATGGATGTCATGCATATCTAAAAAAGAACCTCTGATACACAGTCACGAAAAACAAGACATGTTGTCCCATATGGGAGCTCTAAAAATAAAGCACATGCTGGAAAAAGGTTCAATACCTTCCCTGGCCTTGACATTCAACCTTACTTACCTTCCCGTGATTATGTCAGTGCTGTCCCTGTGAGTCAAGACACAGACATTATTCCAATGGAACTGCTTACTGTGGCAGTTTTATTAGTATATTTATTTGATGGTTGAGTAGAAAGCTACTTCATGTCCCTCAAAGGCTACAAACTCTGGCCTCGAAAAATTTTTCAATACCTTCTTCCACAGTTACACCCAACGATGGCTGGGAAATTGTTAGGAATCCCTTCAAAATTATCTGAAGTCAGCTTGCTAGCAGACCTGGACTATAAGCAAAATCCACCCAATCTTTATATAGAGTGGGTGGGACAGTATCAGAGCATGTTGCATTACCAAAAGGCTGAAACAAAGTTCTATCCCTGAAGAAGGGAAACACAAACGGTCCACTGAATGCAAAGTCTTTTACCTGATTAGCTTTTCTATTGAGTGAGCGAGTCCATAAAAGAGCCACAAACACACAACAGTTGTGTTGAAAATATTTGTCTGATTTGAATGAAAATGTAAGAGGAACGAACAAGGAATTTTGCAGGCTGTTCTTATGATCCAATTTAGGCAGTAGAGACCTGTGCTACTAGGTACAACCACAGAATCTACATCTCAGAATGGCTTAATCCCACATTAGGCCTGCTCCCCACCTGCAATTTTGATAGAATGCCCTACTCCTTGTGTATATTGCTATACATGATATAGACCCTATTCCCTAGTATTGATTCTCAAATAGCAATATACACATAACCCTAAATTAAACAATGTGGAGACCAAGTCAGGTTAAGGCTGGAGCTGCCACTCCACAATGACGTTTTTATGCTCATCCTGAGTCATCAAAATGCCAGTGGTCGTAGTAATACTAATAAATCTAATTTCCCTAATCCTTACTCAGAGTAGTTGTCACTCTTTCCTTCTGACCATATTTTCAATATTTAAGCACGCCTTTTTTCATTCTCATGTATGGGAAGCGGCATACAGTTTATTTGTGTTCGTACTGGGTTTCCCCAGAATGGTGGTAACAATCTATGTTCTGATACCGATGCCAAAACAAGCTCCATTTTGGAATGACAGTCATCTCCAAGAGGAGAATATGTGAGTTTATGAATAAATAAAAGATGCAAAACTCCATTGTAGCTGGAAATAAATGTTAAAATCTATTCCTCTCTGTATCACTAATTTTAATTCTCTTGGGCATACATTGTATCAAGTTGTTCCGCAGGTGGTTTGAGAAAAAATGGTTTGATGAGAAGCTTCGTTTAAACTATGTTTCTTTACATTCCAGTATTTACTTTACAAGCCTGATATATTGTCTCCATCCTGACAGAAGTTGTTTAAAGCTGGTGATAGGCAGCAAACTTGATCTTGTTAAAGTTTCCACTTTGGGGTTGTTACATTGTCTCATTTTCCCTTCTTATCCACACAAGGTATAACATATTGAAGAGCTTTTATGATAAAAGTTGAGGGTCAATGATCAATCACATGAGTCAGCCCCTGGTTCATTTGCTGTCCTTTAATACACAATGATAAAACCTATGAACACTTATAAGGCACAGTTTGAGGTCCCCCTTCCCCTCTAGATCAACTGCGGAATTTCCTAGTGAAGACTTTCTATCAGTTAGTTTAGATATTCTAACCTCTCTGTTAGTAATTATTTTTTATATTTTCTTCTTCATATATGTTTTCATCAGTTTCTCTCTCTCTCTCTCTCTCTCTCTCTCTCTCTCTCTCTCTCTCTCTCTCTCTCTCTCTCTCTCTCTCTCTCTCTCTCTCTCTCTCTCTCTCTCGTGTGTGTGTGTGTCTCCCTCCCGATCTACCTCCTCCCTGACTCCCTGACTTTTTCATCCTTCCTAATCAAGAATTTTAGTGAGAGTGTCTTTCTTGTTTGGAATAAACTGAACACAGGTCAGACACAGACAGAAAGATATCTGTCAGTTTGATTTAAAACTGTCGCCTGATCATAGGTCATGCCCACATTGACAATCTTTTAAAGTAACTACCCTATGAAAGGTATATTGTAAACACTCAAGACCAAACTGTAAGGTATCCTGGCGGTCGGGAGCCAAGGGATACCACTAAGTCACTGCAACGGTAGCAGCTTACATCGGTGTTCTAGGGAAAGGTTTCCATAATGCAAGTGTAACAACTGTGCTTCAGAAGGGAAGGGTTTGCCCAGTGAAGCTGTTACAGCTCTGCTTTTCTCTGCTCTGCCTGGGGGGAGGGGGTACAGTTCTGCTCCACTCTACTCTGTCCATGCTTTTGTAAAAGTTACTAGTGTGGGGCTCTCCTCTTGTTTAAGTGTCAAATGGCACAGCAAACCACACTCAAGAGATGTTGTATTGGGAAGGAAGAACCCAGTAGGGTAGCTGTATCAGGTGAGAAAGAGCAGCAAATTGAACAGGGTTCGGAGCTCATATATGGTTTCTTGTTGAGGGGGACAGAGCTTTCCAGAGTGGCTAGAATGGGTGGATTTTAGTAGTTTGATTCTGACACAAGCTCTAGGATTGGTAGGATTTTAAACTCAGAGATTAGTAGGGTTTTATTCCCAAGAACCTCAGGGATTTGTGGGATTCTATGCACAGGGATTCATGAGATTCTAGTTTGACTCTGACAAACTCAGGGGTTTGGGGATTTCAAGCCCTAATCCTGAGGTCAAGTCAAGGTCAGGTTGTTTTTTTCTTATTCCCTTTCACCCTACAGAAATTCCACAACATTTTGGAAAGCATGAGTTAAATTTATGACTTACCACACTAGAGCCCTCCAGACCAAACTATAAAGAAACTATAACAATAGACATTGTAACACTCGCAATAACTATGTAACACAACTATACCAATAGACATTGTAACACTCGCAAAAGCAATGTAACACTCCCAAGTATTTTAAATGCATTATTTTTACTCAATTTTAAGAAAGCGTTAAATTTGAAGACTTAACATTTTCATGTGACAGGTCAGAAAAATGAGGTATGACATCATAACATAGTAGAGTATCATGGATGCAAAGGCAAATGGATACAGAGACAAAGGTGAAGAAGAATCTAATGGTCAAGAGTGATCCCTTAACCACTGGTGAATGGATTCCTACACGGTACAATATACACACGAAATGAACATGTAAACTGTAAAGAATGATAAGCCAGAGGAGAATCAGGGGCTTAAGGGAAAAGAAAACTTTGATGAAGTGAGAAGCTAGTGTTGCCAACTAGAGGACAATGTTATGGTTGATATAAGAATCCTAGTATGGGCATCTGAGAGAGCCCATAGAGCCATTTTGTAGTCAATTGTTGTATTATTAACATGTAGTCACATTTGTACTAAGTAAAGGGGAATGCCAAATGGAAATGACTGAGCTACTTGTGACTCTCATTTTTATTTCTCACATCTGAGGGAAATAGTATCAGACAAAAAATATGTTTGGCATTTAAATCTAGAGCTAATATATGTATGATGTCATAAGAAAATAGATTGTGATTCTTGGTTCTGCTCGACATACTATAACATCACCAATTTTCCAGACTCAAAATTCGGGCTTGTCTTAAATAATGAGCAGCTGGTATGTATCTCAAGTAGCAGAGTTTTTGCCTAGTGTACCCCTTGCTCTGAGTTCCATTCCCAGCACTGTAAAATCAATGCAGACCACCTATAATACCAGCATTAGAGATCAAGGTAGGAAGATCAGAAGTTTAAAGTCATCCTACCTATAAAATTATTATAAAAGTATATATATATGTATATATATGAAAATATATTTTAAAACACAACTAACCAAACACCAACTAAAAAATACTTTATGATCTACAGCACAAACACTTGTTTGTACACAGTATAGTCACTTTCCCTTGAGCTTTAGTATCAGAACTCCAATCTTTGTTCTTATCATTAACTAGTACGTTTATACAGCTGGATATTATGATGTGGCCACATTGTTACCTTAAGTGTAAAGGAATGCGCTTGCTTGGACTTTGATGAATCTCAACAAAGAGAATACACTATGTGACGTGGGATTCCTCTCTGTGTGCTGTGAATACCATTGGTTAATAAGGAAACTGTCTTGAGCCCATGATAGGGTAGAATAGAGCTAAGTGGGGAAAACTAAACTGAATGCTGTGAGAAAGGAGGCGGAGTCAGGGAGAAACCATGTAGCACTGCCGTAGACAGGTGCTCAGGACAGAACTTTACCCAGTAAGCCACAACCACATTTCAATACACAGATTAAAGAAGATGGGCTAGTTTCAGATATAAGAGTTAGCCAGAAATACGCTTAAGCTATTGGCCAGACAGTATTGCAAATAATATGGTTTCTGTATGTTTATTTCAGTAGTCTGGCAGGACAGAACCCTTCTACAACAACTATGTGTTTCGCTATGTCCCACAGTTTTTGGCACACAGATATTCTTAATGTAGTATTGGTGAGTTATTCAAGTATGATTTGACTTCAACAAATGATAAGTATTTCTTCAATAAGCTTTGAACCTATAAATATCTAAGAAAAAACTGTAATGGTTAAGATAATGAAAATACAATACACTGAAGCTTATGGCAAACTAGGAAAAACAGTAAGGAACAAAACAAAGCTTAAAAACCATGAAGTCCCACATCAAACTCAATCTCAAATAAGAGACATCTAACTTTGTATCTGGAGGAATCAGAAACAAAACAAATGAAATCCAAAGTATCCATATGAGAGAAGTAAAAACTAAACCAGAAGCAAGCAACATACAGAATGGAAAAAATAGAAAATTTTACAACATAAAGAAGTGCCTTTGCAATTTTTTTTTGAAAACATAAAATTACCAAGAGAAATCGAGAACCTCAAAGTAAAATCCAAAACAAGGTGCGGCTTACATGATGCCACAAAAATAAAGCCCCTTATTGCAGATCACTGTATATTATCTGCAAACTGATTTAGAAGGAAAGAGAAAATTACTAGAAATATGCAACTTACTGTGTCATAATGAGAAAAATAGAACACAGCAACAGTGTTGTAAATATAAATAAAAGTCAATGATTAATAACTTCTGAAGAGTGAAGAACACCTTCGTTCTGAGAAGAAACACCACCTTAGCTTTGAGTTTCAAGAAGATTTAATGAATGACCACCAATCTTCTTAAGCTAATAAAAAATTTTAAATAACAAACTAATGAAAAAAATTTAAGTTCATGTAAAACACTAATATCAGGTTGGCATCAAAGCAACATTAGACTGCACAAGAAAACCTCAAAAAGGAAACGGAAACAAAAACATTTGCAGAACAGTATCCTTCCTGACTATAGATTCAAAAACCACCAACCAAAAATATCCAAATTAAATCCAACCCAATGCAAGCACTATACTAGATAACCAAGACAGATTATTTTTTTTTTAAAGACAGTGTTTCTTTGTGTAGCCCTGGCCATCCTGGAACTTACTTTGTAGATAAAGTTGATCTCAATCTCAGAGATTCTTTTGCTTTTACCTCCCAGGTGCTGGGATTAAAGGTGTGCACCACCATTGTCTGGGTAAGCGAGGTAGACTTATTTGTAAGGAGCCATAATAGTTAAACAAGCAAGTCAATTACTGTAATGCACCATGATAATACATGCAATATGAGAAAATGACACAATTCTCAGTCAATACAGAGAAATGGCAACCAAATGTAAAATGACTGTATGACCTAAAATTTAGTGCAGTAGTTACAAAATGACTTTGTCAACAAAATAAAAGACATCTGTAACCTTCCTGTAGCTAACATGGACTCAAGCAAAAGAAGCTGTGTTTGTCCTTCCAATACCAGAAAGAGAAAATGATTCTACAAAACTCGCCAGTTTTGATCCTACAGTCCAGAATAATGATCCTTGTCCAGTGAAGTTATTGTTATTTCGGTGTTGTTCATGCAGCTATTTCTAGGAAAGACTTGAACATCAGAAACCTGGTATTCTTCTGGTTTTCCAATATTTGTGCTCTCTCTTTCATAATGCTGCCTCAACCTGGACGGAGGACCTCTTTTTCCAATGTATCTGTTGGGGATGAGCTTGTCATCATCTGTCATCTGTTGATCTCTGCATTGTTTCAAGTTGTGGTTTTGGTGATGGTCTCCGTTTGCTCTAAAGAGAGACTTCATTGAAGGTGTGGTAGATACATTTATTCATGGTTTGATGGAATGAAAGATTTAGAATGAAGGGTCAGCCCTAGAACCATACTCACATATATAAGAGAAATGGACTCAGCAGGTGTCTGTGTCTGTCCTTATTTGTGCGTGTGCATTCACATACATATATGTACATATATACATGAGCTAAGTACGCACACATATTTCTATGTAGCAATAAAATAAAAGAAAAAGAGGCCGTGAACTTGAGACGCAGGAATGCACATAGGAGAGGTTAGAGGAATGGTACCTAAGAGGGACAGGATGGAGGAAAAGCAAGATAGAAATTACGCAATTCTCTTTAAGTTAAAAACATTTAAAAGAATATTATTTTGTTCCCTTATATGTACTAGGAAGGTGTAACTAGTGTTAAGGGTTATGACCATAATAAAATTATAAAATAAATGATAGTAATAACAAAAAGGAACAAAATTAAGAATATTACATAGATAGAACAAATTTCTCTGAATTTGCATCCCTTGTGTCTGTGAGAAGGTGGCATGAAATGTCTATATTGTCCTTCTCTGAACATCTTTTTTAAAGAAAACTAAGGATATTTAACTATTTCATGTCTAGGACAGTTTTTTCATTTCATTAAGCACATACAAACTGAAATAGAAAATGATTGTAACTGAACTTTTGAATCCACAAGAAACTGTGCTATACGATATTGCTTATATGATTTTAGCATTGGGCTTAGTTGGAAGGTGCTCTCAGGATTATAAGGAACTTAAGAGATATGTGCCAAGCAGTTCATAGTGATTTGAACGTCATCACCTTTTCCAAGACAATGAGTAGCCAAAAGAGGGTGTTGCTGTGTTGAAAGCTTGGGTTTTTTTCTTTAAAACTCTTTTATAGAAAGAAAGAAAGAAAGAAAGAAAGAAAGAAAGAAAGAAAGAAAGAAAGAAAGAAAGAAAGGAGCTTCCATCTGCTAATTGTTACCACCATTTTACTCTTCAATTCCACATCAATTTTCATGGAGATTTATTTCCTGAAATATTTTACGTTTTGAATTATATTCCTTCAAGCCTTCCTTTATTAGCACCTGCAGCCGCGTGGGTGTTCTCCGCGTTTCAAAGGCTGAATGAAGTCTAATTGACTTCATTGTTGCTAAACAAAGCATCAGTTCTCTTTGAATCCATAATTAAAACGATTTGGATATCCTTATGATGCACTATAAGTCCACCAGAATGATGCTATTGAAATAATTGTGAGAATGGAAGTCCATTTGTATGTTGACACATCAGTTTGATTTGTTTCTTCCTTTTGAGATCCAAGCTGAATGTCCATAAAGGAGAATCTTTATGTCCCATATATGGAAAAAAAAAGTCCTCGCTGAACATTCTGAAAGACAGTGCAAACTCATCAGAGATGATTGAGCTGCCAGAAACTGCCTAGATACTGGTTTTCCACAGATGTACTGAGAAACATTAGGACTGGGCTATGATGAGCTCAAAAACATTCCAACTTTGTAAGTGTAAACATCGCCAGGAATCATATGCAAATGACAGCAATGGTGAAGGAACGTTTCAGCACCATCATAATATTCCATTTTAAAGTGAAAACATCTGTGAATTCCAGTAATTCATTATCATCAACTGAGTTTGCAAGTCCTCTTTTTCCTCTGGATGATGTATCTTGTAATGAGTGAGACCCTAAAAGTAAACACACTTAATGATGCCATGGCACTGTGTCCTGTATTTAGAAGCTGTAGCCACAGTGTCTGTAGTATACATCACAGGGAACTAAAAGTGACACTAAAATTGTGCTCGTTTCAGCAGAAAGGTTCCAAAGTCATCTCAACTCACACTGACTCTTGACAACTTAAGATTTCCTATCTTGGGGGCTGGAGAGATGGCTCAGCGGTTAAGAGCATTGCTTGCTCTTCCAAAGGTCCTGAGTTCAATTCCCAGCAACCACATGATGGCTCACAACCATCTGTAATGAGGTCTTGTGCCCTCTTCTGGCCTGCAGACATACACACAGATGGAATATTGTATACATAATAAATAAATACAGACATACAGATAGAATATTGTATACATAATAAATATTTTTAAAAAAAGATTTCCTATCTTAGGGGAAAAGGGTACTTGGGAGCTCAGAACTTATATTTCAATTCACAAAGTTTATTGGTTTACTTCAAAGGAGTTATGCAAAACTCAACTGTAATTTTCCCAGGATGGCTCCTCCTTACGTGTTCTGCCAAGCCTGAGCACTATTGGATCTTAAACATCATGACATCTCTGTCATGAAAATGTAACATTACCTTTCATTTATACTCTGCACAACATTAATACTGTCCTCCAGAAATGCATCTATAAATCTTTGAAAAATTCATCAGTGAATCTTATTCCTGATACCAATTAAAGCTGCACTTGGTGTACACAGTTTCTGCTCTATTTGTGGGGTTACCACTGTGAGCAGCAAGGTCTGTTTGCCTAATTTGTTCACTGCAGAGATGGCACAACGCTGATCGAAGAGAGGCTGTAACTATGACGTTTTCACAACTGTTGTAAGTAGGGGGGTTGTGTTCCCAGCACCTGAGTGGAGTGTGGCCGTTTGTTCCCAGCGCCTGGCTCCTGGCCAAGGCTGCTTGCTTATGCCCGAAATAACCACATGACAATTATATTCATTAAACTCTGCCTCTTCTTGCCTAACTCTCACATCTTATTTCACCCCATTTTAATAGTCTGTAAGTCACCACGAGGTAGTGGGCGTACTGGGAAGATACAACATGTCTGACCCTGGTGGCTTCATGGCGACTCTCTCCCTGACTCAGTCTTCTTCTCAGCATACTGTTCTCTTTTCCCCGCCTATCTAAGTCCTGCCCGATCAAATGGCCAAAGCAACTTTTTTATTAACCAATGAAAGCAAAGAAATACAGAAGAACCCCCCTATACCACACAGCTGCTTTATTTCTTTGATTTTCACCAACTGCTGCTTTATTCCGGTGTGCTGTTAGCCCTAAATTTTTCAAACCACTTTTAAAATAATGAGGGAGTTTCTTGTTATGCAGCCTGACGTTGTGAACCTACTAAGTTAGCACTTTTGTCAGTATGAACTATAATGTAATATGACTTAGGTCATCTGGGGTGTGTGTGTGTATGTGTGTGCATGTGTGCATGCACGCGTGTGTGTATGTGTGCGTGTTTTGTGTTGCTTTACTTAAATTGCGAGGAAGGAAATTATCTGTATCCCGAGGCACTGTAATGCACTCTGTATTGATTATTTCCAAAAACGTGGAGCATTGGAACAGGGAGAGACAAGCATAGACATAACAGTATGGGACAATTTCAGGTGCGGGCTGTCACCCTCTTGAGACGCATTCTGTCCTAGAGAATAGTACGCTGGCAGAAAGTGTATTTTTCACCTTTACACATGTCGTCTTTAATGTGTGGGGCAGCCTGACACAGCGCCCTTCCATCAGGAACTGCTGGGCGGGTCAGTCCTATTTTTTCTTTCCTAAGAGGGATCATGATAGCAGTCAACACATTCTCAAATTGCTGAACTCACTTTGTTCCTCCTTTTTTTCTGACGGAATAGTTGTATCATGCAGAGCGAGTTTACAAAACAAAACAAAATGACTCCATTGCAATGTGTTTTCCCCAAAACAGTTAACGGTCTTGTGTAGAATCAGTAAGTTTTTTCCCATTAGCAAGGACGTGAAAATTTTCATACTGATTAATTTATGAAACTTCACATGAAGTCATTCAAAATCTCCATAATGCCTGGATAATTTTAATTTCAATTTTTATTGGAGTTTTGATACACAAATACATGCATGCATGTGGAGTTTAGAGGAGCTCTTAAACTTGTTTCAGGACTCAGGTCTCTTTCTGGGTCTTTCACCACGGATTAGCCTACTGATCAGCAAGCTTAGAGGGACCTGCTGGGCTCTGCCTCACCATCATAGACAATGCAAGTATTGTCACCAAGCTTATCCTCTTACCTGTGTTGTATAGAATCAAACAGCTTATCATTGTTTAATGAGAAGTTTGTAAATTGACCTCTTTCCTCAGCCTTAAATTGCTAAAATTAAAGAAAAATTTAATACTACTAAAATGGAAAAGTTTTAATGCTTGGTTTTATGTTTAATGTAGCTAGTTTTAATTTTAATATTAGGGAGTAACATATTTTGCAACCCCAGACATGTTAGGAATCACTCATGACCCTCAAAGTTGTGTCTTAACATTATTAGATGCTGTTATTTTTAAATAACACTTCAATTTCTAAAATTTCTTTAAGTCATAAACTGCTTAAGGAATAGGTAACTTTCCAGAATTACATATATGTGCTATTTTCTTCATGTTCCTAATGAAAAATTAATGTCTAAGGATTATAAATAACTAAAGTACTAAGAAAACTGTCTAAATGTACTATTTATTGGTTACTTATGTTTACTTTCCTTTAAGCAAATTATACTCAAAAGGCATTAATTAAAATATTTACTTAATATAAATAACTTTAAGAAAATACTCTGTGCCGGGCGGTGGTGGTACACGCCTTTAATCCCAGCACTCGGGAGGCAGAGGCAGGCGGATCTTTGTGAGTTCGAGACCAGCCTGGTCTACAAGAGCTAGTTCCAGGACAGGCTCCAAAGCCACAAAGAAACCCTGTCTCAAAAAACCAAAAAAAAAAAAAAAAATACTCTGCTACAGTGAGAAACATTATTTAAGTGTTTTTTAAAAGTTTAATTGTATACTGTTTTACTGACTTAGCACAGAAGGTAAATTTGTAACTAATTGTTTATTCTTGATTTTTAAATAATCTAATTGTTAGCAGATGATGGAATGGCTATCCTTTCTCTTGTGCCTGTGTATGATTAGTTTCTACAGTAGTTAGTCACCCAGTATAAACGACTAGCCTGACATAGAAATTACAAGAAAGAAAAATTTCCAATATTGTAGAAAAGATGCCGTAGAATGTAAACTGTGTGAAAAGAAAGTCAGCTTCAATATTGGTCACTTCCTTGGGTATCTCTGAGCCAGAGCAAAGTTACAGGTGTAAAAAATCATCCTACAGACTCACATCAGTTGAGTTAGAAGACATCAGAATTCAGGGAAGCATAATTCCCAGAGCAAAATATTTTTAAAAAATGGATAGTTCTTAACAGTAACGTTGATTTAAGTATTTATTTAGTTTGCTGAGGAAATCATCAGTATTCTGTTGTACCCAAGTGAAAGAAGCCTTCTTTTTTTTTTCTGAACAAGAAGGCCCCAAACTTCTCAAGATGCTGTGAACAAGTCTTGGTAGTCAAGATGGTTGAGAGTGGTTTGTATTCACAGAAATCACAGAACTTGAGTCTATGGGCCCATGGGTGGTGTCCTCAGCAATATACCTTCAGAAAGAAGTTAAATTAGACCCATAATAAAGGATGCTCTGTAGTTCAAATTACAAACAAAACCATTGTAACAAATCTTGACAAAATCAAACATATCTACAAGTAACTAGACATACACATGAATAAAATGTGATACGTATGAAGAAGATGCATCAGCACCTTGCAGATATACACGTAAAATTTTTGTGTCTGGCACCCAAATTACAGTTATCATTTTGGGAAGTAATATCTAGTAGATACATAAGAAACAATTAGGAGCAAAATGAATAGGAATCACCCAGAAATGTAAAGATCATGGAAGATTAAGCAAGTCCTTGAAACAATTATAAAAATATTATAAATATTCAAAGATATAAGTAAAATTTTTACACAGGATGGAAGGAGAAATAGAAAGCATTCAAAATATGAAATTGTGTTTTTATAAGTAAGGTAGTATGTAAGGTTGTAAATAAAAATATATCCTAGCAGACATAGTATTAGAGTATAATAAAAATATACAGGACTTAGAATTCACACATATAGAAACACCATCTAAATAGGATTAGATAAAACATCAAGTAGAAATAAATACCAAATCCACAAATGGTGATCTATGAAATGGGAAAGCAGATATATAAATAGAATATTACAAATAAAAGTAAGTGATTTAAGGAAATAATAACCATATATTTCCCAAATGTGTTCCAAATTAAGGTGTATTGAAACTAAGACAGGCATTAAAACTCAAGAGGTAGATAAAACATACCAAGACATTCCATAAGTTGCTAAAATATAGAAATAGCCTTTGACTGGCATAAAGAAGCCATGAGGAACGTCACTGTTTTATGAAGTATGAATATTTAATTTTAAATGTCAAATAAAATAGTGAATAATAATAAAATCTGTAGTATATGCACAATAAAAGTATGTCATAAATTTGACAAAGAAATAATATAACCATGTTTGGAAGTCAAGAGCCTATGTGCACCAGAGATTGCCACTGAAGAGTTTCTCCTGTGCTCCAAAGGATTGGGCCTTTGTAGAAGAAAAACTGTAGTCCCAGGAATTAATATTTACCCAGGGTTGAGAGAAGAAATTGGACATTTTGCATGTGGTACTGGATGTGTAATCCCAAAGGCAACAGCAGGAAGGGAGTTGTGGAATCTTACAATGTTTTTCCCTAAAGCTACTGAAGTCGACCAATGAGTGGAAAAGCCAAAGTAAATGCAAGGAGGTACTAAGAGGCCACCAAATGTAGCTATAGAAGCAAACCCCAGGACACAGTGGAACCCAGAAGTTGTTGGAGATGTTAGGATCATTGGCCATCTGCCAAGAAAATCTGAGGCAGGAAGTAGACTGCATTCACATGGAAGCTTCATGTGCTACGAACATTAAAAGTTGAAACGAAGGTCTACGTAAGACTCTAAAGAGTCCAGGCACATCCTCTCTGAATTCCAAATGGCAGACACCAGGCTGTGGAACTGGTGTTTACCATGCAGGATTAGTCCTGCTTTTGTCCAGTCATGCGATGCTACACTGTTATTTATCCTGTTTTCAGAAGAAACGTTTACTTTGTTATGACACGTTGGCTCTGTTTTGACTGTATCTCCATTCACAATTATCTGATTACAATGCATTTCAGATGAGACATGGACTCCATGCTTACAGCAGTGTTAGGATTATTAAAGACTATGGGAACTTTTGACATTCAATTGAATACATTTTTATATGATAAGATGACAATATGAACCTATGGGGGCAAGGCAGAGAATGTTTAGAGATTTAAAGTGATGTGTTTGGGCTAGATGTTGGCAAGATGTAGGCTTTTGATGATTAGTGTTTGTTGTCTACTCGGTAGAGTCTAAAGGGAGTCCATACCTAACACTGCCTGAATGTCCAGGAACTAAAAGCAGGACAGTGGAAAGACATAAGATAGAAACAAACACAGCTGGGGGAAGAAAAGAACACAGGATAAATCAATGAAACTATTTCTAAAGACATTCTGTCATCCTCATTGATTGGTGCCTATCTCGAATGCCATCAGAGGGTTGTCATCCTGAAGCTGATAGTAGATGCAGAGACCCACTAGGCAGAGCCAGGGTAAACCTGCAGAAGAGGGGGTATGAAGGATTCTAAGATTTGAAGGGATTAAGGACAACAGGAGAATAATACAATCCAAAGAAACAACTAAGTAGGGCTCAGAGGAGCTCACAGAGAATGAAGTGACAAACAGGGATCCTTTTTGTGTCTGATCGAGGTCCTCTGCATATTTCTTACAGTTGCATTGCATGGTGTTCGTATGCTGCTTCCAACAATAGCAGTAGGGGTGTCTCTGACTCTTCTGCCTACTCTTGGGACCCTTTATCTCTTACTGGGTTAACTCATCCAGCCTCCATATGAGGGCTTTGCCCAGCTTTATTTTATCTTGTTAGGCCTGCTGTTTTTCTGTTTGTTTGTCTGTTTTTCAAGGGGAATAGAGGAGTGGATCTAGAGGAGAGGAGAGGTGTGTAGAAAAATTGGGAAGAAAAAAGGAAAGGAAGAAAGGAAAACTGCAAGAAGGGATGTAACATGAGAGAAGAATAGAACCCAAAACATGCATATTTACAGGAGACATTTAAAAATTACTATAAATTAGAGGTATGATTTTTATAATTAAGTTAATTATGAAATCATATCAGGAATGCAAGAAGCCATAACCAATTTTTCTCATTTTAATATAGGAATAAACAGTAACAGAGTATTGGCTTTGTATCATGAAATAAATAATAATTCCATATCATCTTTTTCTGAAGCATATTGATCAAATTAAGAAAGGAAGAAAAATGTCTCCCATAAAAAATTATGCATAATTGATGTAAATGTTTTTCTCTCCTGTAGAAGAAAGTAAATACGATGTATTCAGATTCTATCCCTGTCCACACTTCAGGAGTGGGATGGACTCAGTAGTTTGCCTCCAAAAAATGTAGATAGGTAAAAACCATCACTTTATAGCTAACGGGTCAGAGAGATGTGCTGTAATTTCTTTGCTAGTTTACACGATGCAGGTTGACTCCATGGGTGTTGCATGCTAATGTTTTCTGCCTATGACATGTTGTTAGGAGGAGGGACCATTAATCTCTGTAATTGTCTTCCAACCCCAAATCTCTCTAAAAGTTAAAGATCACCAGAGCAACTCAAATGGAAGGAACTTTAAAATAAAACAATCTGACATATTTTTGGGGGGGCAGAAGGGTTGGTGATCTAGACAGGGTTTCTCTGTGTAGCTTTAGAGCCTGTCCTGGAACTCGCGCTGTAGACAAGACTGGTCTCGAACTCACAGAGATCCTCCTGCCTCTGCCTCCCGAGTGCTGGGATTAAAGGCGTGCGCCACCACCGCCCGGCACAGAAAATTCTTAAGTGTATAGAAGACTTGAACAAAAGTCTTACAGTCTGAAAGTAAGTAAAACACCTCCAGGATTCTTGAAAAGACCTTGGAAACCACACTGTATTGCCTTCCGTTTGAGGCCAAAGGCCTGAAATATAAGTGTTCAGGAAAAATACAGCAGGGAAGTGTGTTTTGCAGGTAGGAACTGAACCTATTTTAAAAAAAAAAACACATATTGAGAGGTGTCCCCAAATGAAGGAGGCAGAAATGTACTAAGAAGTGCAGAGTTAAAGGAGAAATAACCTGAAGTGTGTGAATAGATAAAACCATAAGTCCTGTGATTGGAAACCTTTCGAATATGAGCATGCTTAGGAAAATTATGAAAACTTTATATAAGCATCATACCGCAAATGAAACCAGGGAAATCTCCACATCTTCCATCCTTGCTGACTCACATGATTTCTACATTCACAAAATTATCCACTTTATGATCTCCTGTGACTCTTCATATTCCCAGAAATTCAATAGAAAGCACGCCTTTGGCAAGAGTCAAGAAACCAGTGCTGCCACACTGCTGTTACTGTGAGACTCCTATGAATACATGAATAAGATAGTTTTGATTCACTTTGAAAACTATTGTACACAGGACACAAGCAATGATAATCAGAATGTAAAGATCAAATATCAAATCAGGGACCTGAGCTCCCTCACCTTGCAAGGCACTAGGGTACATACTGGGAAGACTAAAGGAATAAAAGGCACAGGATTCACAAGGGGATTAGGCTTCTACTGGAGAGAACCTGTGTGATATAGACTACACGAATGATGGTTATATTCACTTCCATCGATGTTAGGAGAAAGAAGTCATATACAAGAGCCAAAGACTTCAATGGCTATCTTTTATAACAGTAAATAGAGGTGAAATTAAACTGATAAGAACAGATACTACATCCAAAAAAAATTGAGGTGAAATTATTTAAATGTGAGATATACAGCAAATTTGTTGAAAATAAGGCTCAATACCACTTAGCTGAGACTATTAAATGACAAACTTTCTCTAGAACATGTCTACAATGAAAGTTAAGCATTGGCCTGAAAAACACGCATTATATGCATATACAAAGGACTGTACACTCATTCATATACATCTACAAATAAAGTCAGAAACATGTACAAACACATGCATGTACATACACCAATATATACATGCGAATACACAACACTTAGTGTTATATTAATAGTGCTCAATATAATATTCATAGTATTAATTCTAAGTTTTGGCAATTTAATTAAAAATAGAATTTCTGAAATCAGGTATTTTCCTTTTTTCTTTTTAAGTAAATTCTTTTCTTTTACAATATATCCTGACTATAATTTCTCTTCCTTCTATTCCTTCCAGTTTGTCCCACATTCTCTGCCCTCTGGATCTCCTCCCTTTCTGTCTCTCATTATAAAAAACAGGCTTCTAAGAGTTACCAACAGAATATTACAAAATAAAATATAAGATGAAGCAAAACACTATCCTAAGTTAGACTTGGCAACTCAATAAGATGAAGAGTCCCAAGAGAAGGCACAAGAGTCTGACATCAAATTTTAATGATATATTTATTTATATTATTTTATTAATTATATTAATATTATAGATTACATCTATAACATATATTTATAACTATATATTATAAAATATCACTGTGATTTAATGTTTCTCTAAGTAAAGAAAATGTGTTTTTAATTATATCAGCAGTCTTTAAATATAAGTCATCGAGGAATAATTGCAAAATATTTCTTTTACAGTAAGAAATTAAATGAAACTCTATTTTTACAGTATTGGTTTAGGAAAAACTATACTGAATACACAAATAATTGACCCATTTTCAATCTCTAGTCATTCAACTTAGTATTAAATGATCTTATACATTAGGTGACTTCATGGATCTTTAAAATAATGTTGGAAAATATAAACTATTAGCTCTTTTAAAAACAACTGTGATCATATATTGAACACCCTGAGTCTTCACCCTAATAGCTCTATACTTATAAGGTTATGTATATAAAGGAAGATGATGTCAAAATTGCAAAATGATTTTCTACAATATTGTGATGAAAAAAATTGATTATCGATTCACAGATATCCTAATCAAACTGACAAATTGTTCAGGTCCAAGCTCTCAGGCTTTATGTGGATGCAGTTGTCCACATGGGCACCATTTGTTGTCCTGCCCAGTTCCCACAGTTGTTAAGTCTCAAAGAAGTCACACAGAGGTCTACATTGGTTATAAACTAATTGGCCTAGTAGCTCAGACTTCTTATTAACTCTTATAACCTATATTAGCCCATTATTCTTGTCTATGTTAGTCAAGTGGCTCGGTACCTTATTCAGCGAGGCAGTCACATCTTGCTTCTTCTGTGGCTGGGTAATGCCTGCAGACT
>JAQHUG010000383.1:463626-484195 GCA_028555095.1 Dicrostonyx torquatus | reverse complement strand
TCTCTCTCTCTCTCACACACACACACACACAAACACATCATACTGAAACCATTATGTATCTATGTATATGCATATAGCTTATATTTATTTATATGTGTTCAGAACTGACCAGGTAGGTTTGGATAATCTATCAGGGAATTCACCATTGGAGAAAAATGATTCTCCATCTCTTAAGAGTTAATGTGTGCCTCTGTTTATACTTCTATGATTATGATCATATGAAAAATTTCCTATCCTTGTCATCATGACAAATGGTGTTGCCATTATGAAGGTCTTCTTTAGACAACCATATTGTTGATATTTTATGAATGGAAGGCCCCGTCATTTTTAAGGGACACTCACTTAGAGTCGGCACCTGTTTTCTGTCTTTGCCATATTTACCCCCTTCTGTTTCATAGTTGCCCTTGAGTCTTAGGAGTAGGGGTAGCCTTATAGATGTATTAATACAGTAACATTTGTAGCTCACTTTTTCTTTGTCTCAATAGATGCAAGCTTTCTAGGTACACTGTTTTTTAAATAATAATTCTTTAAAATACATATGAAGTTATGCAGTATGACTCAGTAAACCTGTAACTTTATGCACATGTTTATCAACAGATGTAGAATTTTAAGGCACAAAATGAAGAATAATATGCATAATCTTCAAAGATCATTTATGATTTCAGAGTATACCTCAATGGAAGATTGATTAATCTAAACACAATAACCACACTGAGTATAGTTCAGGAAAAGATTTCTGATCTATAATAATGGAAAACAGTCGAGATAAAAGGACTAATGTGACAAGGAATGCATGGAAGTCCTAAAACTCATTAGTGAAATTCACAATCACGAGGTATGAGTTATCAGGATCAACTCAATATTCCTGTGTCATGGTGCAAAAATTAAGCACATAGGTGGAAGATTGTAAGGGACAAGTTTTTCACTGATAGTGATTGATTGCACAATTGTTGATAACAGAGAAGAAAAAGAGAAAAGTCTAAAATGAATTTCATATAATTGTAGATTAGAATTGGAGACACTAATATGAAGCTATTGACACCTTTATGATTATAGATAAATACACACACAAATGATTATAAGTGCATGTAAACAAATAAAGGAATGTCTCATTGCTCTATCTTTGGAGAGATACTAGATGCAAGCAAAGTTTAAAAACAAGGACCACACTCAGCAGTTAGAACTGTAATTTAAATGCTTTTTTTCTTAAAGAAGACATGTCAACTTACAGAAAACAGAAATGACTCAATCTAAAGCTATGGCAGAGAATCATAAGGTCAATAAGAAAAATTTTATAATTCCAGAAAATAAGGAAGCACCACCTTTTCAAAAGGGATGTGCATCACTAGTTACTTTTCTACTCTTATGACAAATCATTGGTACCAAAAGAGCTTATTAAAGAAAGGATTCATTAGGACGGTTCCTAAGGGATAAGTGTTCATGATGACAGGGAGGCGTGGCAGTTAGAAATGGAGCACGAGGACTCACATCTTGAACTGTTAGAAGGAAACAAAGAGGATGAACTCAAGTGGAAATAGTTTTGAAACATCATAGTCCACCCTCAGTGACACAGCCAGGCTATTCCCAACCTAATCACATAATGCCAGTTAATGGGGCCAAAATATTCAAAATCTGAGCTTCTGGAGGCATTCTTATCAAAACTGTTATAGCACCTATGCTCAAAAGACAAAGTATTGAAAGAAACAAACTTTTACAACCAATAGGAGACACTTTGAATACTGAAAAAGTGCACTATTGAATTATAGACAAAGTTACAAAATTAACATGCACCATGTTCATGCTGATGACGAACAATAAATATTCAACATGACAAGTGAAACACTTAAACTCAGATTGTAAGATCAGGGAGTGATGGAAACAGTAATGTTTAAAAGTGATAAATAATAAATTTGACACATATCAAGATCACCCATTGCATTTCATAAGATGATCACAGCTCAATGGTAAAAGTTGATAAGGTTCCTATATTTATTAATTTCGACTATTCTTCTAAAAACAAGAAATAGGCAGTATTCACAGAATTATCAGTATGGAATTACTGTTGCAGAATGCTTACATTTTTATGTTAAATTGATTTATTTTCTCATTTATGAGTGGAATAAAACTACTTTTATTTGCTGATTTTATATATATGTATATACATATTTATATTCCTTTTAATCATGTGTTTATCTGTGTACTTCTGTAAGGATATGTTCACATATGTTCAGATGCCCCCCAAGCCCAGAGAGAGTACTGGAGTTAGAGAGAGGTGGTTGTGAGTTACCTGCTGTGTTTACTGGAAATTAAACTCAGTGCTACACCACACTTTTGTAGCTGAGGCTTAAATCTAGTCCCATTTTTTTTTATTTTATCAAGTTTTAAATGCTTATAAAATTTGAAATTTGATTCAAACTTCATTTAGCTTGCTATCTTTATGCGAAGATATGTAATTAAAGGAAAAATTCCGTGGATTGATATGACCTTAAGGCACTTAAAAGCATCTCTAAATTTAAATGCATGATGTTCCGTTTGACTTTTTAAAGAAAGTAACTACCTTGATTAATGGAAGGAGAAATTTCTTTTTTCCTTGTATACACTAATTGATGAAAGTTTCAGTAGGTCAGAACATAGGAACGGCTTTTAAAGATTCAATTACTTTTCTGAATACATTAAGAAGGAATGCTAAGTGTGTCAGAAGAATTTAGGTGCCAGACAAAGTGGGCTACCCAGATGATTCAACTCCATATTATCCTAGAAAAAAAAACTATCATAAGTAATTTTGTTTTTGATAACATATGCTTCTGAATTATAAACTATATTCTGGAAAGTATGATCTCAAATTTAATCTGGCGTATTAAAAATTATGAATTATGGTACAATTAAACTATTTTAAATATGGCATAATTTTAATTAATATAGTACATTATACTTTATGTTAATGACTTTGAGCTTGGTCTTAACATAGCCCGAGACTTATAAAGACATTTTAATGGCTGTCAATATTTGCTCTTCATTGGCTGGGCTGCTACATTTCTAGTTAGTATTATAGTCAATAAACACCTAAAATACATATATACAGAGAAAATTGTTCAACAGTATAAAATAATAAATAGAAGTTTGTGCAGATTGCTACTGGTTGATCTAGCCAAAGAATTAAATGCTGGGAGTTTTAATGATGTTCATGAGTACAAAGTGCACACTGCACATTTACAGTCTCTACCTAAGGCACGTCAGGATGTCATGTCCCTTCTAGAGGCTAATTTATGAGCACTTCCCCTCTGACAGTCACTGGCATTAACTTTCAAATGTACTTGCCTAACTGCTAAAAATACGGTGAACAATTTATTCCTGGAGTTATTTTGCATGCTGAGTATTCGTCTAAATATCCATAATAAAGCATTAGACTTACAATCACATCTAAACTACCATAAACAATTCGATATATGCTAAAATATATTTAGAGGCACTACTTAAAGATTCTGGAGAGAAAAAATGATATATTTCTTTTTACAATCTTTTATTTGAATATATTTTCTCATACAATATATTTTGATCATGTTTTCTCCTTGCTTAACTTCTCCCAGATCCCCCAAACCTCCCTCTGGATGTCTCCCAAATCCTCAAGACCTCAAGTTCTCTCTCTTTCTCTCTCAAAGAAAATGAAAATTTAAGTGAAAAACTAATAAGAGAAACTGTCATATCAAAACAAAAGCCCACAGAAATTAAACAACCTGGACCACCCCCAGCAACCCATGGAGCTGCTTTTGTTGTCTAATATTCCTGTGTATGAAGCTTGCCAGTATTAATAGTGATTTTTATACTCTTTTGCCCTCTATTGGAAAAACAAACTGACTTTTCTTTTCTCAGCAGGTCTCAGTTCCAAATAATTTCCTTTTTAAGGATGGAACTGAAAAGATGTCCATTTCCCCTTCTCAGGAATGGGATTTTGTCTGGTTTGAACCTGTACAGATTTTGTGTTTGTGCTCACAGTCTCTGTAAGTTTAGTATAACAATCCCGTGCTGTGTGAAAGACACTGCATCCCTACCGTTATATACCACTGCTGGCTCTTATAATCTTCCTACCTCCTCTTAGGCAGATTCCAGAGCCTTGGGGGAGGTTTTCAGGAAGACATCTCACTTATGAATGAGTGCTCAAAAAAATAAATGTGTTTCTTAATCTGTTCATTATACAGTTGTGAGTCTCTGTGTTAATTCATACCTGTTGCAGGAAGATAATTCTTTGATAAGGGTTGAGTGAGGCACGGGTCAGTGGAAATAGCAATATGCCATTAGGTGTCATTTACTTTTACTACCATATTCTTTTAGTAGAATATGTTATGTTTTCCCTGAAGTCCAAGACCTGCTTAGTCTTAGTCTTGGCCACTTTTGCAGTGTTAGGTGTGGGCTTTATCCCATGAAATGAGCCTTAAGTCCAATCCAAAGGTTTTCCCATAATGTGTGTCATTCCTGACATCATTGAATATGGAAAAATCGAGCTGGTATACAAAAAGAAGCTTGTCCCCTATTGAATTGCTTTCATGATCTTGGGAGGTACTTTGAAAGCAACAGCGGAGAACAGAAATCAATATCACCCAGTTACAAAGCCCATGTTTTGCCTGTAAGACATACAGATACATCGTTTTTAAGAATACTAACATTTTTTTCTAGTTCCTTACTTAAATTTATTTATGTTGAATCTGCATGTGGAGAAGTATATGGTTATGAACATGTGAATAAAGAGTAAAACACATGCATAAAGGTCATCAAACAATATGCATATGTCTGTTCTTTCCTATCATATGTTTTCTAGAAATCAAACTTAGGACATCAACCAGGCTTGGCAGCAAGTTTCTTTACCAAATGAGGCCAGTTTCTAGTCTCAAAAGCATTCTTATTTAGAAATCGCTGCTTATTAATTACCTGCATGAGGTTAAGTTTAAACTTTAAAAGTCAATAACCATTATTTAAACTCTCAATTCTCATTCCTTAATTATCAACTTTCCCTTGACTTTATACCAAATGGCATACCCTGTGCAGCACTATCAGGATTTTCCAACATTCCTCAAGAAGTGTAATGTTTTTAACTTAATATATTGCTTTTAAAAGAATTTTGTTAATTATTGGTGTGTGTGTTGTGTGTGACAATAATGAATAAAGGAAAGGTTGTGAGTTTAAGATGGAGAGAAGAGGCTCATGAAAGAAGTTGGAATTGAAGTGGAGATGGTAGAAATTATGCAAATATAGTAACTTATATGGGATTCCCAAAAACTAAAAAAAAGTTATGAAATTACTATATACTGTCAAGTGAATAAATGTCCTCTACTGGGGCTGGAGAGATGGCTCAGAGGTTAAGAGCACTAACTTCTCTTCCAGAGGTCCTGAGTTCAATTCCCAGCAACCACATGGTGGCTCACAACCATCTGTAATGAGATCTGATGCCCTCTTCTGGCCAGCAAGCATAAAGACATAACACTACATACATAATAAGTAAATAAAATCTTAAAAACAATAAAAGTCCTCTACTTGGAAAACTTCTCTCAATCTAAAAGAAGAAAATAAGCATGTCAATAAGAATAGTAATTCTGGTAGTTTAAAATAAACTCAAGGATGGAATGCAGAAATGCACCTGTTTTAGAGCAGGACACGTTCCTGCATACCATCCTTGTCCACCGTGTCTACTCTACCATATCCAACCTCTAGGCAGAAATCACATCAAACGTCCTGCCTTTCAATATCAGACACACAACTAACAAATCCCTCACATGTCCAGATAGCTTTGAAAAAACAAAACAATATGAAAAAATGGAGGCATAACTCTCTACTTCCAATCCACCAGTCCCATAGAAATGGAGAATTTTCAGTGAATCCCGGGACACGAGAATTAAAAAACAATTATAATCTTTAAAAATTTATAAAAATTTTAAGAGGACACAAAGAAACATTTGTACAAAAATTAGTAACAACAACAACAACAACAATAATAATAATAATAATAATAATAATAATAAACAGTAATAATAAATGACTTAGTGATGGCAAAGACAAACCAAAATCATGCTGATAATAGTAATGAAGACAATTCAGGACTTGAAAATGGAATTAAATGAAGTGTTGAAGTATAGTCAAGTTAAAATGAAAATGAAGTTGAACAACCAAGTAACGAAAGTGAAACTCAAAGGAAATTCTCACAAGGAGGATGAAAAAAGTGGAAGATAGAATATCAAGTGTTAAAGATAGAGTATTTAGTATAAATAACAAAGAATAGGAAAAATTAAAACACAGCAAAGAATTATATAGGAAATGTGGGACACCACAACAATAACACATAGAGGAATAAATGAGGAAGAAGAACCCAAGGTAAGCAGCATAAATCAGCTCTTCAAGACGATAATAGCAGAAACCGTCCCCTATCTAGGAAAGACAAGCACATACAGATACAAGAAGCACACAGGATGCCAATTAGATGAGACCACAAAAGAAAACCCCATAGCATATCATAGTTAAAACTCTAGATATACTGAAAAGGAAAGAACATTAAAAGCTGCAAGAGCAAATACACAAATCACTGATATAGGAAATTACATAAGAATAAAAGTTGATCTCTTTCTTCAGCAGAAACTTTGAAAGTCAGAAGAGCCTAAAGCCATGTATTACAATTGCTAATAGACCTTAACTCCAATCTATATTAGTGCACCCACCAAGCTCTGTATAACACAAGTCCTGCGTGTAAGGCTTACCGAATATAGCAGAAAGAGGTACAAAAAAGATTGCATTAGTCAGCTGAACAGGAAGTTTGCTATAAGATTTGGACTCATAAAATTTTCAGATAAGCTATAGCCATGGGTTCTCATCAACATGGTTACTTAAATACCCGAACAAGGACACCAACTGGCATACTAACACAGAGGGAGGAAATTTCAAAGGGTCTCTGTTGAGTGAGGTTTTCTGTCCCACCAGGTCTCATAGCCATTTAGCCTCAAGGAAATCACAGAGAGGTCTACATTAGTTATAAACTGATTGGCCCTTTATCTCAGGCTTCTTATTAACTAATTTTTATAACTTACATTAGCCCATTATTCTTGTGTATGTTAGCCACATGGCTCAGTACCATATTTGGCAAGATAGTTACACATCTTTCTTCTTCTGTGGCTGGGTCACAATTGCGGACTGTCCTTCCCTCTTCCAGATTTTCATTACCTTGCCTCGAATTCCTGCCTGGTCACCCCACTTATACCTCCTGCCTGGCTACTGGCCAATCAGCATTTATTTAGAATATAAGTAACAGGGTATAGACCATTGTCCCACAGCAGGTCTCAAAGCCAGTGAGAGAACTATCACCAACTATGAACGCAGAAAGTGGGAGAAAATGCCTTCTCCAGGGAAAGGCACTGATTTGTTATCTAATATCAAATGGTCAACCCTAAAGTCATATAAAAAGAAGTTTAATATCGCTCTGTAAACTCATCAACAATGTTATAAGAGTTCATATGTTTAAGTCACACATTTTTAAGTCATGGTCAATTATGTATACTTATATTTATAGTACTCCCATTCATGCATAGGCACAATTAAAAGAATTGAAACTGTGAATGTTAGAGAGCACCATGTGGGTACAGAAGAAGGATTGCGTATAGGGAACATAAGAAGTAAATGATGAAAATATGAATTAATTTTAAAAAGAAAAGTAAAATAAACTCGAGGTATGTTTCAACCCTTGGACTAAAAAAAAAGGATTTAGCTTATTAGTGAGTCACAGGTCCTCTGTTAGTTCATCTCGCCGCTTGGTCATGGGAAATGGCTTCTTTAGCTCACGTTTCTGCAGCTTCATAAGCATGTTTCTGCGACTCCTCATTACATGCCAGATTCACAGTAGATGACATCATTATATAGAGATGCACTCGTGAGAAGGGAAGATCACATGACCAGGTTAGAAACTGAAAGCAGAAGTACTGTGAGGCAAAGAATATTTGCGTTAAAATAAGTGGGAAGCTTAATGAGATGCCTTTGATCCCACAACTCAGAACATAAATGTAAGATCTCTGTTTAAGTTCTACTCAACCCAGTCTACGTAAAGAGGTCCAAGCCTTGTAGGGTTTAGTAATGAGAACTTGTCTTAGAAAAATATATTTGAACAAAAAGAGAAGAGATAATGGAGAATGATGTTAATGAGTTAAAAGATGTTTGTCAGCAATTGCCTTCTGTGGGCATTGCTGGATATTAAACTATTGGTGCTCAACCAGAGTGATTGTAACCACAAAGGTGTATACTATAGGTACATGTGTGTTTGTATATGTTTTCATTATGCTATTACTACAGTAGAACAAGGTATTGATGTACATGGATACAAGGTGGTTGCAATAAGATTGAAAATAATGAAGGAGTAACTGTTTTAATAAAAATACCTTTAAGGGCTGGAGAAGTGGCTCAGAGGTTAAGAGCATTGCCTGGTCTTCCAGAGGTCCTGAGTTCAATTCCCAGCAACCATATGGTGGCTCACAGCCATCAATAATGAGATCTGGTGCCCTCTTCTAGCCTGCAGGCACACATGGAAGGAATGTTGTATACATAATAAATAAATAAATTATAAATAAATAAATAAGATACCTTTAAGTTGTACCAAAAGTATATAGAACATGAACTAGAATTTTCACTCCATGCTAAACTTTAAATTCTGAATATAGAGAGTGATACATAATCAAAATGTAATGATATATTTATTATAATATTAAAATAGTTTATTTACTTTCTTATTTAGTTATGCTTCAGATTATTGAAGAGCTCTGCATCAGAACTTGGTGAAAAGTGTGACTTTTGGTGAACAAGGCCTTGGGGAGCTGAGAGAAATGCTCCAGGAGAAAGGCCAAGACCTTTTGCTTCCAGTGCATTTTATTGCCTGTATAGTTCTTTGATGTGACTTCTTGCTTCCTGTGTTAAGCATTTACATTTAATTTGTAAGGCATGTTTATTTTTGTTGGATGTCAGAACATAGTTGACTGTGGACAGTGTGCCCTGAATCTAAATATTGCCTTCTACCATTCATTCTTTCCCAGATATAATCTCTAGTATATTTCAGACAGTTGTGCTTCAGACAGTTGGTTTGTCCTAAGAATATTATGGGAAAGAGTTGCTCTGTTAATATTTAGTATGTGCTTACTGACATTTATTTAAACACAATTGTCTAAAATACAACCTGAAATAATCAGTTTTATGTAAACAAAAGAATCGGATTATTTTAGTACTGGTTTGAGTGAAAAATTATACATCAAAAGTGGTGTTCTGATAAATAATTTCTTGCTTTTCATTATTTTTTCTAGGTTGTAAACTGAAATATGTATATATCATAGCATATGTCAGTTAAATATTAATAGCAACAATTATTTACTGAGGGTTTATTATATTCTTCACATTTTGGAATCATTATATTATTCAATATATGGTACAAACTACCAACATATATCTACTGTGAAATGTTATTTTACACTTAAATAAGGAAAAATAAAGTAAAAAGGCAACAATTTCTTGTGGAGAGATGATGAAACCAAATTAAAAATTGACTTTTCCTGACTGAAGTTCATTTTCTCAAACATTTGTTTTAAAGACACTGAAACAATGATATAAAATGTGTACTTCTCCATTCCTCCTGACTTTCATACCTGAAGTACAATGTTGATAAACACTGTCCTTATGTTCAAATTGCCCTAACTTTGAAACTCTGACAAAGGGTGATCTATGACAGAAGCATGTTGAGTCCCTAGATCTTGTATTGTTAATATTTATACTTATAAAGAATTTCACCTTTAAATTTACTAAAGTATGATAAAAACAAATCTGCTGTTGGTGAACATATTCAATAAAGGATTTTTCTATGCCCTTGGTGTTCATGACAAAGGAAGTTCTTAGGCAGCTGCATTAAGATCTGTCATTGCTCTCAGAAACTTTTATGAATGACTCAGTTGTACGGCATGACTAGGTAATGGTCTCATTTCCATAGAAATGGCTTCATTATGACTAAATTCTGAAAACGTGTGAAGACAGTGTAGAGTAATTCTCATGACACTTTTCTCTCCACCAATTATTTCAATATCTTCTTTCATGTCTAAAATTAAATGATTTCAGTTCATCATATATGCTAGGAGACACTCAGATTCCCACTGCTGATTAGTAGTTCAGTTATTTATGCAAGTTTATTTACATTTATAATGAATTATATTGAATATGCTAGTTTTGCAACTAATAGAGGTCTTGTTTCAAATTTGTAATCAAAGCTTGTCTGTATTTATGATTTATCAAATTAAATAAAATACAAAATTTTAAATTCAAACTTGAAGTTAATGTAATGATGAGTTGTGTATGAAAATTTCATGGTTTTGTAATACAGGTGACAAAAAGGAAGCCAAAAGTAGCTATCCCAAGTCACCAAATTGTTGACCAAGCTACTTCCTGAGCCATAGAAACAGGAGCTATGATGTAGATATATTCTTTTGGGCTGGAATGCCGCTGTGTCAACATTCTGTCCTGTTTTGATGTTCTGTGATGAGACCATTCACAGTAAAGGGATGCTGCTTTGCCTAAAGCTACGAGGATTTGAGGGCATGTGGTGGTTTGAATGAAAATGGACCCTATGGGCACATATATTTCAGTACTTGGTTCCCAAATGTTGAAACTATCTGGGAAGGGTTAGGATGCATAACCCTGTTAAAGCAGGTATGTAATGATAGTACACTTTGAGGTTTCAAAAGCCCATCCTATTCAGACTAAAAGCTCTCTGTACCATGACTGGGAATAAAAATACGAGCTCTCTTCTATAGCTACAGCTTCAGTGTCATGCCTCCCTGCTTGCTACCAAGCTTGCCTAAAACTTGGTAGTCATGAAATCTAACCCTCTAGAATGGTGTGCCATGAATTAAATGCTTTTGATCATAACTTGCCTTGGACATGATGTTTTACTACAGCAATTCAAAATTTAACAAAGCCGAGATAACTAGAATGTTAGGACCTAAGAGGGTCTAGCAAAGTGATGGTTGTAGATCTGTTTCTGTAAGACACATGACCTCACTCTCTCTAGGAAGATAACTAGGTTTCCAGTACCAGATTTTATTTTTGTCTTGTTTAGCATCTTACACATTACACAATTGTTGGTTACTACCAATATATGGGCACCACATTGTAACATGAGGGCCTGCTTGTTGGGATTTTTGTCCTGCCTGGTTCCCACAGCCCGTAAGCCCCCAAAGAAATTACACAGAGGTCTACATAAGTTATAAACTGATTGACCCAATTATCTCAGGCTTCGTATTATCTCTTATAACTTAAATTAACTCATTATTCTAATCTATGTTAGCCACATGGCTCGGTACCTTTTTCAGAGAGGCAAGTCACATACTGCTTCTTCAGTGTCTGGACAGGACTGCAGAAAGAGCTACCTTCTTCCCAGAATACTCTTGTTCTCATTGTCCCATCTCTACTTCCTGTCTGGTTGTCCCACCTATACTTCTTGTCTGGCTACTGGCCAAACAGTGTTTATTTAAAACATAATTGACAGAGTACAGGATATCCCGTACCACCGCATACTGCACACTCACTGTGATCTATTGCCATGCTGATAATTGTTCATATGTGTAATAGTTAGATTGAACAATTAATTGCTTCTCTGCTTTGGCAACCTGCTGCAGGGAAAGGGCCTGCTTGTTCTCCCCTGCTTCCTGGCTAGCTTAGCCCCAAAATAACCACACAGAAATTGAATTAATCAAATCGCTGCTTGGCTCATTATCTTTAACTTCTTATTGGCTAACTCTTACATCTCAGTTTAACCCATTTCTATTCATCTGTGTATCGCCACATGGCAGTGGCTTACCAGGAAAGAGTTAGCATGTCTGTCTCTGATGGCTCCATGGTGTCTCTCTGACTCTGCCTTTCTTCCTCCCAGTATTCAGTTCTGTCTTCTCTGCCTACCTAAGTTCTGCCCTATTAACTGGGCCAAAGCAGTTTTCTTTATTTATTAACCAATGAAAGAAACACATGGATAGAAGGAACTCCTACATCAGCAACCTACATAACATTTCCTAATTCTGTTCAAACCAGATGGCAAGATGAAGACTTTCATGTTAGATCCAGTTAATATAATCTAAATCCTGCTTTCTAACTGTTCAGTGCTGGAAAATCTGGAGGTACACTTGCAAAAAAATATCTGTCTACTTACCTATCATCTACCTGTCTGTCTATCTATCTATCGATCTATCTATTTACCTACCTATCTATAAACTTCAGCATCTACCACTCTTCATCTATCTATCATCTATTTTCATGCTCAAAAATTAGATACACTATCAAAGGCTTCAATCTTAAATCTGGAATACGAAAATAAAACATAGGAAATATTTTACAAAATGTAGGTTAAGGAAAAGAATATGTGCGTAGAATTCCATTTACCAACAACTGATAAGTGGAACTTCATAAAACTGAAATACTTAGATACAACTAAAGAAACAACCAAGTGAGTGTAATGGGAGACTATATAATGTGAAGGAATCTTCACTAGTAACAAACTGAAACGTGATTAATATTCAAAATCTACAGAGAAAACGAAAAATTGGCCCATATGAAATATGGGCTTGGAGTCAGAATAGAGAGTTGGGAAAAGAAGAAATTGAAACTGGCTCATAAATAGATCAAAAATACTTATAAACCCTACTGATTAAGGAATTATAAATCAAAACACTTTATAAACACAAGCAAAAGTCAACAAAGCAACTGACAAGATTGGAGTGAATGTGAAGAAAAGAGAACTCTCAATCTCTGTTGCTGAGCTTAAAATCTTGTCTATTCACTCTGAAAATCAGTTTTAATAACCATCAAAAGCCTAAAAATAATTCTACCATATTATCTAATTACCTCTTTCCTTGGTGTATGCCAAAGTATTCAATATGCAACTCCATAGTTACTTGCTCAGCAATGTTCATTACTGTTCTATTTACGATAGCTAGGGAATGGAAGAAAAATCCTAGCTTTCCTTCAAGAGTTGAGTGGATATTAAAATATAGTATGTCTATGCAATGGGATACGATTCTTCTGTAAAGGAAAGTGAAATCTTGGATTTTGTAGGAAAATGTACAGACCTAGAAAAGATTATATATTGTGTAAGGTAACCAAGATTCAGAATGACAGGCATTACAAGTTTTTGATCTTTTCCATTTTCTAGATCCAAATTTTTAAATGTTGGTATAAACAGGCAGTAACTACAGAAACCAGGATATGATAAATGGACTATGAAGTTTCTGGACTAAGAGGTGTATAACAGGGTACAGATGATATATAGAAGAAAACTCATTTCTATTAATCTGTGTATTGCCACGTGACTGTGGTTTACTGGATAAAATTCTATCTGGTGCCTGTCTCTAGTGGGGCTACATGGCTTCTCACTGACTCTGCCTACTCTCTTCCAGCCTGACTATATTATGCTAAGCCATTGGCCGAAATCAGCTTCTTTATTATCCAATAAAAGCAGCATATATACAGAAAGACTTCCCACACCACACCATGAGGAGACTTTCTATCGATATTAAAATTAAAACGTTCACAAATAAGTAGGTGTGGCATAGGCATACTGAAAGAAAAAAAAACAAGTATGTTTCTAGACATAACATAAAAACCACAGCAAAAGATTACATGATAGGAACAAGGACCTGATTACCCTCAAGTGTGGGTTCCTTGGGCTGAGACTCCACAAATCTGCTATCACTGAAATGCCCACTTAAAATTGCCCATGTTCATGGATCACCCAGCCAGTCTGATAATGTGCTGTAGCCGTAGATACCAAATAAACCATATAATGCTCCCATATGACATCAAAGAACCATCTTCCATTAAAGTTAGCATTTAGCTACATAAGTAAATAAGAAAGCTATAAATCAGTTTGAAAATTTTCACTACTGATGTATTTAACTGGTAATGGTGGTTAACATTAAGGTACTCTTTAGAACATCTACCACTTTAACAACGGAAATGGCTCTTTCTTAACTTCTTATGTGTAATTATTGACTTTAGGAAGAATACAAAAAAGAAAATAAGTGTGCAGTTTCAGGAATTTATAGTGAGGCTTTTAAAGCCAGAGTCTGGAGGAAAACATTCTTTATTCATTATCTAAGATTTTCCATTTAATAGTACTGCCTAACCTTTCTGTTGACTTTTGCCTCATCGATATTCAAAAGACAATTGTAGTCTCAATATCAGATTGTTCTAAAAATTAAATCAGCTGAGTCCTGTGTAGTACTTAGAGGAATGTCCAGCACATAACACATTCTCTGGAAGGGCTTATATATCCATGTTTATTTCATGTAATAAAAACTGAACCAAGGTCAGCTGATAAGATGACTCACTGGATAAAAGTGCTTTCTGGCAAGCCTGATGATGACTTAAGTCAAATTCTCAGAATACATCTCAAGGAGAAAGAATTGATTGCATGAAAGTTGTCCTCTGTCTTCTACTCCTGCATAGCCACGTGTGTATACACACACACACACACACGCGCGCGCACGCGCGCACACACACACACACACACACACACACATGCAGAATTTTCACATAAAATGAACTAAGGTCATACCGAGATATAGCGGTAGATAGTACACATAATCCAACCCTTAAAAAAATTAAAATATTTAAAGTAAAATGACTAGATAGTGGAAAATGAAGACAAAACTATATTGATTCATTAAAAATATATTCCTTAATTCAGTAAATAATAGTCTGGTAGCACTTTTTGAATAGAGAGTAACTATCAGGCAAATCCATTTCTTATTATTCCCTGGTACACATCTACATCTCAGAGTCTCCTTTGGAACTCACCGGAAGTATGAGACTGAGCACCAGAAAATTCCAGGGGAAGTATCAGTGTTTGCCAGCTTAACTTGAATGAAACTTTTATGATGCTAACCCTTAATTACCTTCCCTCCTCCAATGGTTTATTGTCTACCACACTAGCTGACAGTGGGACCTGGGAGAATACAGTTAATTATTGTGTGGTAGACTAAAGTCTCACTGACTAACCAATTTATTCAGAGCATCAGACAATTTATACTCTGTGGGTTAAGAGGAGTCAGATGCGTAGACTATACAATAGCGGGGGCAAGCTGCATGTAGTGTAAAAGCCACATGTGGCAGACAAGTTGTTAAAAGCATGTTTCTCAATAGAGGCATATAGACAAGTAACAGTAGCCAGTTGCAATGAAAAATCTTAAGTAGACGCTGTCTTGCCCACTACACCTGGGAAGGGCATGAAAACACATTTCAAGATCAGTTCCATGTTTTTGAAGAAACTGAGGTCACAAGATTCTTGTGTTTTTTTTTTTTTAAGTTTTCTCACAGGCACTCAGAAATATCCTCACACAACTCCATCCTTGGACTGTGTTTCAAGCAATGTGTTATCTATAAAATGTAATTATTTGAAAGTCATATGTTGAAAGTAATGAGATTCTAAGATGGTGATGGATCCCAGAGTATCACCTTTAAGAGTAAAAAGTTGTCCACACATAAAAGGAAGATGTAGCAACTACAGGAATAAGAATTAAAATATTTTTAAACAGTAATTTATTTATAAACTAACAATTTACTGTAATTGTCTCCACTTCTGATATATTTTAAAGGATATTGAAAGATATTTTAACTTAATAGTGTTACTAGTTTAACATCAAAATCAAAACTCTCATATTTTCATGAATAATTAGTACGAATCAAAGATCCCTTGTATATAATTATGTCTTCTATTGATGAATATTAAATGACATAGAGACATTAATTTTAACCATTTTGCAGACAAGAACTTTCTGAGAATTAAGTATATATAGCATGTCTTATAATGTGCCCTCTTTTTATTGTGTTTTCTAGAATGAAACAATCACATCTCAAACCCTTAGGCTGAATTAAGCATTTAATGGTTTATAAATACTTACATTCATCCATATATAAATAAAACATTCTGTAGCAATAAGGGTTCAGTGAGTAACCTGTTTTGATTAACTAAAGAAGGATGTACTAATTTAGCAGTAATTTAATCTACACATCTCAAAGAATGAATTGAAATCAGTACATAATTTTCTCTAATGTCGATAAAGAGTTAAAAAGATTGTGTTGATACTTTTCTCTTTGAACCCAATACTTGTAATATCAATAATTTTTAAAGTACTATTTATGTGTACTTGAGCTTAGATATTTTTAATAACATGCTTTGGGTATTCCCTTTCAGATCACCGGGAGAATATTATTAAAGAGAAACTTAGGATAATAAAGCTACAGTGCTGAGGTAAGAGCGTCAGCTTCCAGCACAGAAAAAATGAAGTGGAACCGAATATAAACATAGCAGGAGTGCTTGAAGGTGTACATGCAGCGTCTGTAGTATTTTCCTTCAAATTTATAATTGCGTGTTCTATAAACAGAAAAGCAAAATAGAGTGTGTTTACGTGCCTTCCACTTATAGTTTATTCTATAAAATATAAAGATTGAATCTGATAGAAAAGTGGGTGAAGGAAGACAGTATTATCTTGTTGAAACCTTCAGACCACCTTAAAATGTCTAGACTACCGAACGATGTCAGTTTTGTCAAAGGCATTTTTGAAGCTTGAATTGAAATGTTTCAGTATGTAAGTAAAAGCAATAATAAACTATTTAAGCAATAATAGACTGGAAATTTATTTGGTATTAAAATAATTGCCTGGAAATTAAGTTAATTTTGAAAATATAATATGCCAGCACTAAAATAATTCCATGACAAAATAAAACGTTTTATCTCATCAACTCTTATACTAATTGCAATTAAATTTATCTGCTTTTAAGCATATTTCTCTGTATGGTTATCTCCATGCCTATCTATATTTAACTGCAATATTGCAGAGAAGGTACACTTCAAATTCAATTTAGCTTGACATTTGTCAGACATATTTTGCCATTCTGATAAAAATGATGTGATTTGTATATAATGTAATATTCAATGGTTCACATAACCTGCTCACAATACAACTAGCAAGAATACAACTAAACAAAATATAAATGCATGCTATCTCAAGAAATAGATAACCTTTTCAGTATATGATAAATATGTTTGCTACATTCTTGGATATACTACTGATGTAGCTTTTAAAAATTATAATTGAAGTTTAAGTTCGAATAAATAAAAATGCATAATTGTTTCACATATGGCTTGTCTAGTTAGAGTCTCTATTGGTGTGATGAAACCCCATGACCAAAAGAAATTTGAGAGAAAAGGGTTTATTTGGCTTATGCTTCCACATCATAGTCCGTCACTGAAGGAAATCAGGACAGGAACTCAAGGGGAGCAAGAACCTAGAGACAAGAGCTGATGCAAAGGCCATAGAGGAGTGCTGCTTACTGGCTTCTCAAAATGGCTTGTTCGGTCTTTTGTTTTGTTTTTTATAAAACTCAGTATGACTAGTCATGAGTGACACAATGGGTTTGGCCCTCTTCTTTCAGTCAGTGCAATCTTACGGTGGGATTATTTTAGTTGAGTCTCTCTTCTTTCATACAACTTTGGCTTACTTCAAGTTGACATAAAATTAGCCAGCAAAACTTAAAAACTATAGTTCATTGGTGGAATTCCTTTAAAATACTTCAAAAATTTTACAATGCCTTAAAGTTATACCCAAAAATATTGGTTATTTAAATAGTAGCATGAGGGGTTCCGGATGAACTTACTTTGTAACAGGAACAGTGTCAACAGAGACGTCTTTGAGAAAATGTCAGAGCTTCTATTTTCTGACTTTACCAGAAGATGCTGTAGTACTTTCATGACAACCTAGTGCAGACTCTCTCACTGCTAATAAACACCACATTCATTTCCTTGGTATGCTCTTATCGTGTATAGATTTACTAATATAGCTGTATTCCCTACATTCATGATTTGCTTTCCTGTCTGAAGATACATAGATTGTGTGCCACAGAATTATATCATGAGCCCTACTTATTAAAAAAGAGAAATATTTGTTTTTTATTTCCATATTGATTTGGCTAAGATATTCAAATCAACAGCATGCAAGAACCACCTTTTCATAAAAAATCATTAATTTCCTCTTACTATTTAATTAAAATATAATTGTATTATTATTATTCTTAGTCTCTCCTTCTAACTAATCCCACCCTACCCTGTATCTTTCCAAATTTATATTTCTTATTGTGTATTATTGTTGCAAACACACTTGCATTTGTATATCTATATGTTAATAAGTATATAAAGGTAAATATATGTATATACATAATAAATATCTAAAAAAATGAATCTACTCAGTTTTGCTTATATGTATGCATTTTAAGGGTGATCAATTAGGAAAACTTTTTCTGAACTGTTGTCATACATGTGGTTTTATAAATTTTATCATGCCATAAACATTTCCAGTACCTTAAATTTGCAATCACGATTTAAAATCTCCAATCTTTAATCATATCAGTTGTGGGCTCACTCCTTTTCATATTTAAATTTCATTTGCTAGTAAATGTCACATCATAGAATTCTGTTCCATTAACAAATAAATTAACTTATCTGTTATAATTCTGTTCCATTGTTCAGATAAAAATATTAATTAATTTTGCCCATTTTTATAAAAAAATAACTACATCAGCAAAGTAAATGGTAATGGTATCCTAGAGCTGAGAAGGATAAGTAGATGTGGACTCTCACTAAAACCAAGAATATAATGGTAATTTATTCCACCTTGTAAAGGAAAGATTAGTTTTCATCCAGCTAAGTCCCACTGGCTATATCAACTGTACTTATATATGTTTTTGTTCTTGTTTATATTCTTTATAATGAAAAAAAGGGCATGGAGTTTGGCAGGCACAGGTGCTGTAAATGTTGTATTGATATTCTGATATTAAGGAGTCTCAAGGATCATAAGAATTCAGATAATTTTAAAGCCATTATTTTCTCTTCTGTAAAACACCACCTTGTGAAAGTGTTGTTACTGGAAATTGAGGACCACAAAAATGAAAAGGTGGGCACATTCCTTAGACATTAGATAACAATCTGCTCCTCTGCAAATGATTGTTTTTACTGATCTGAATTTTAACAAATATTAAGAAAGTATGAGGCTGAGAATCTCACACGAAAGCTGATATGTTCATCTCTTGAACAGAGATGCATATTTGTAGGTCAAAGACAAAATTGTAAAAGAATTTTTTCATTTCCTGTTAAAAATAGATTTTGTTATTTATAAGTGTGTGTGTAAGGTGTGCATGTGTTTGTGTGTATGTGTGTGTAAGGTGTGCAAGTGTTTGTGTGTATGTGTGTGTGTAAGGTGTGCATGTGTTTGTGTGTATGTGTGTGTGTAAGGTGTGCATGTCTTTGTGTGTGTTTGTATGTGTGTGCAAATTAATCAGGTATCTTGTAAAGCCAGAAGCAGCTGTCAGAGGTCCCGAAGCCAGAGGTGCTGGGGACCAAACACTGTTGCTATGCAATAGAAATCATCTTAAATGATGAGCCATCTTTCCATCCCTAAAAAGACCTGTCTTTATCAGATTTGTCGAGAACTTACTGATGGACAGTATCAAAGTCATATAAAAATGAGACAGGATACATTCTCCAGCACCACAAATGTTTGATCCCCTGAGCCATATCCCATGCCAACATTTATTTCTTGCAGGTATATAAGAAGGCCTGTAGATCTGCTAATGTCATCTACTTTTCTCTGTGAGTTTTCTCATTGCCTGGTATTATACTATTTATAATAAGAAGAGTTTTATCAGTAAGTAAAGAAGCAGGGTTGAGTAGCTGGCTCTTGTCAGCTCTGCTTAGCAGATTACTAAACCCGAGGGACAATGAGGAGCTGATGCAACCATCAACACAAACATTTCTGGAAATCGGAAGGTTACTGGAAAAGGCATAATACTCTTGAGAAGAGAATGAATACCCCCCCAAACCACGATCATTTAAATATAAGTACCTTTTGAGGTCTGTTTCAATATCAACAAAAAGAAGTAGGCAGAATTGAAAGGGAAGAAGATGCCAATGTGAAATACTATTTTCAGACAGAAGAAAGATCTGTCAGAAACAAATCTTGATGCTAAAATGATCAAGCAAGATTAATGCTGAGGAAGCTGTTCAGGATGTAGTGTCTCTCTGATTGGCAGACTGAAAGTCGAATAAAGCAGTCTAATGTTCAATTTATTTTGGTGTTTGAGCCATTCTCAAACCTGTTTAATTGAGACTGTAATTCTTCTGCTTATGTAGAAATGCATTTTGAATTAACTGAATTCTACATGTTTAATAAAATTATCACCTCAACAGGTAAATAGAATTACTTTTTGAAGAATAAAAAGAAAAATTCTGAATTGAAAGCATTGCTTAGATGAGGGTGCAGGTTATTATGGGAGGCATTGAAAAGGGTCTCTCTCCCTGTTATGTCAAGCTTACATAGCGGACACAACAGAACTATGTTAGTGATCTATCTTTCTACTGCTTTTTCTCAAAACACATACTGATGTATTTGATTAGCATAAAAGTAAAGATCACCTCTTTCCACATATTCTCAATCCTCCAACTCTTCAACTGGACTTTGGGAGTCTC
>JAQHUG010000383.1:399309-417970 GCA_028555095.1 Dicrostonyx torquatus | reverse complement strand
TGTGGGACTGTTCTATTTTTTAGCAGATAAAGATATTTGGCTATATTGATTACTTTTCCATTTGCTGTGACAGAACAAATTAAAAAAACTGTTTACTTTTGGCTCAGAGTTCTAAAGCACATCCCATCATAAAATGCAAGGGGCTTGTGGCAATTAGACACATTGTCAGGGAGGTGTAAGCACATTTTGCTTTGATATTATTTAATGAGAATGTTTTTTATGTTAATGTTGGTGATAGCAATATCTTTAGTACTATAGAGATCTCACTTTGGAATCTCATAGAGTTCCCAATCAGAGTGATCTTTATCAAATGAATCCATGCAAGCCACAGAGAATGTAGACTAGAAGATAAGCGGAATTTATTGCATGAAGAGAGAATGGATACTAGTCAAAGGGAACATTTGCAAATATACAGTATTTCTTAAAATAGCTAGAATATGGGAATGGGTTTGCCATAGTGATTGACATGACCATTTGAATTAGTTCTTATGAAAAATAAAACAACATTGTATTTGTTCTTTGTCAGAAAGTCCCTAGCTTGATAATAATCCTTGGGCCATTGGGAATGTCATGTCTGAATCCAGGGTTTGGGATAGATTTCAGATTTAATTCTTTTGACAACTGTTCACCTTCTCAATTTCATTTCCTGGTTTTATAAACTGCCTATTATGAGAACTGAAGTCAGCCATTAATGACCGTCAAATCTGAAATATCTGATTGGCAACCTTATTTTTTGAAATATAATTTTTAAAAAGTCAAGATATTTCTCAAGCATTTAAAATAACAACGTTAGTAATAAAATGTTTTTTTTTTTCAAAATGTGGTAAAGGTATTAAATGATTTCAACAGAATAGAAAATGTGACATACCATTTTACAGTTGATGTGCAAGTATTCTAATATCCTTTGAAATTTATTATGGTACATAGAGCAACATAAGTGCATATTCTATAAAGTAAGTACTAATTCAATAAAGTGCACCAGACAGGGACTGGGGATGACTTCTCAGTGGTCTCCTTCATTAATAAGGTTTAAAACCTTTCATGGATGATTATAGACACATACCTAAAGTCTCCACATTCATGTGTATACAAATGCAAATATGCACACATTTGAGCAGTACACACTCACATGAGAAAAATAAAAGGCACAAGATCAATATACATAATAGGAAATAATATAGTATCTAATATTATTTTGTAATTATGCAAAAAATAACTCCAGAATTTGCTTTTATTGACTTCAGAAGTAAATGAATTTTTAAAGTTAAACTTGTTCTCAAAATATAAATTTACAGGTGGTGGTGGCACACGCCTTTAATCCCAGGACTCTGGAGGCAGAGGCAGGTGGATCTCTGTGAGTTCGAGACCAGCCTGGTCTACAAGAGCTAATTCCAGGACAGGCTCCAAAGTTACAGAGAAACCCTGTATCAAAAAAATAAAAATAAATTAAATCAAAGTATAAATTTAATATAATTGTTGAATCTGATATATTGTATGAGAATTAAGATAACAATAAAAATAGTAAGTTATTTAAACCCAAAATACTGAATTAAACAAAGTAATAAAGAGATACTGATCAAATACACTGATATAGCAAACAAAATAAACAAGAAAATGCCTTTGGTTCCTAAATATTGAGGAGTTAGTGACAATCACGACCCATTATCCTAATTGAAATCTTTAGTTATGATTTTTAAAATTCGCTTCGGGATAAAACTCTGGGACTAGATTCAGTGGATTGAGGCCAGCTTGGGATAAAGGCAAGCTGCTTCAGAATGACTTATCACCAATCACATGACAACAAAGCTGTTTTTAAAACACGGCTACAAGATTACTGATGTGCGTTCTAAAGCTTAATTACACATAATAGGTACTCTGCAATTCATTGCTTCAATCTTCCTGAAGAAAGCACGCAGCTCCTGGAGTTGTTGACGACGTTGGTATTTGAAATAATTATGTGTTGTTTTCAGTTCGATGATGGATGGTGTATTTTAAACACTCTTGAAGTTGATTTTTTAATGGGTAAATGTAATGATACAGCTTTCACATTATAAAGCTCTCCAAAACTCACAATATGCATAAAGCAAAATTTTAAAGGCTCTAACCTATATTTTTAAAGACTTGGAAGAGAAATTTGAATTCAAATGAGAAGCAAAACATTTATTCACGATTCTTGTTAACTAAAAAAACTTGATGTTCAACTTGGCAAGACATTTGGACTTATTGCAGTGAATTAAGTTACAAAATGAAATAATATTGATTTATTTGTTATATTAAAGTTATCATACTAATTAAAAATGTTTATTAATGATATGAGAGTAACTTTATATATAGTGAAAACCTGCATAAAATGAACATTAATACACAGGGATTATTTTAACTTTCTTGAGAATATTGAAACAAACCACTTTCATATCACATTAAAAGTAATGTTATTAAAGGCAAGAGTCTTATTTGCATATAGGAAATTGGAAACTGGATTATATGTAAATATTGACAAATATTTATTGTCGATTAAATTGACATAGAGTACTAACCCTATGTGTAAAATATCATATCACCCATCCTAGAGAGGAAACATCACACACAACTGCTAAATGAAACTTCCATTTCTAAGAATAAAAAGAATTACTGAGCAAAAATTTAAGCAAAGTATAATTTACATTACAAAAAAGAATAGGAAGTTTTTCCCCCAAATTTTATAATTCTAATGAACTATAATTGAAAAATTTTAAAGTTTAAAATATGTTTTAAGACTGGGGAGTTGTGGCACATGTCTTTATTCCCTGTACTTGGGAGACAGAGGCAGGTGGATCTTCAAGTTTCAAGCTAGCCTTGTTTGTCTACAGTGCTAGTTTCAGGACAGCCAGAGCTACACAGAGAAACCCTGTCTCAAAAAAGAAAAAGGGGAAGTCCTCTAAATAATGTATGGTAATAATGATTTAAAAACCAATTTTTACCCATAAAAGGAGAAATACTTGGAAGAAGAATATTTTCTATTCTCTACTTTGAAAATACTGTTACAGAAAAGGTTTATGCTTAGGCACTGGTGATGATATATTGTATCATCTCTATCATAAATTAAAATAAACTAGGTCATCTCTTTTAGCTTTGAACCCAAAGCAATAGATTTTCCTCATACTTTCTTGATTTTTTTTTGTTTTTAATAAACCTAGAATTTTTTGGACAAGATTTGTTCTGAGAGCTTGCGAGACCCCTCCTACTTTGACAGGGTTGGAGAAGGAGTGCGAGATCAGTGAGGATAAGACAGAGGAAGAGAAAGAAGATAAAGATAGTGAGGAGACCCTTACGAATGAAAATGTGGGGGCAGATGAGGATGACAGCGTGAAAGATTAAAAAAAAAAAAAGAAAGTCAAGAAGATTAAGGAGAAAGACATTGTCCAGAGAGATTTGAATAACTAGGTCAATGTGGACCGGAAACCCTGCTGATTTCCCTAAGGAGGGATATAGTCAAATATAGTGAATTATAGTATCCTGAGCAAAGATGGACAAGACCAGTTGGCAGTCAAGGCCCTTGCTGCATCAACTGGAGTGGTTTACAAACTGTGCTGGAGATGGTAGGGAGCAGTGTTCCCCACTGGTCAGTAACTGAGAACTGAATTTCTTCGCTAGGAAATACTCAGAGAGACCTGTGCCTGGTAATGGTTTCACTTTGCCTTCAATAAGAATCCAGCTGGTGGCCATGACAGCAAGCATTCTCCTTTGGAGTCTACTTGTGAGAACTAGTATTCTAAGCTGACTTGGTATTAGGTCTGCTTTCTGTGGAGCTGCCTATAGTTTCGACTCTGTTCCTAGAACTTCGGGAGTATAGCATGGGTCCAGCGTTAGATCTTTGATACCGAGACTTAAAATAATCTTGCCTTGAAATATATAACTGATTTTTCCTGTCATTTTGTTTTTGTTTGCCACGTTATTTTTTCAGCATTTTCTGTAGAAGGTCACATCGAATTCAAGACGTTGCTTTTCATTCCTTGGCAAACTCCTTTTGACCATTTTAAGAAAAAGAACAACATCAAACTTCATGGCCCTTGAGTGTTCATCAAGAACAGCTGTGATGAGCTGGTATCTGAATACCTCAGACAGGTTCCTGATCATCTCCCGGCAAGTCCTCCAGCAGAGCAAGATCCTAAGAGTCATCATCAAAACCACGGTGAAGAAGAGCTGTGAGCTCTTCTCTGAGCTGGCAGAAGACAAAGAAAGTACGAGGGATTCTATGGTGTTCTCTATCATTTTAAAATTTGAAATCTGTGACGATTCCACTGGGACCTCTCTGAGCTCCCCCACTCTCGCACCTCTCAGTCATGACTTCCTGTCAGAGTATGTGTCTTGCACGAAGGAGACACAGAAGTCCATCTACTTTGTTGCTCATCAGAGCAGAGAGCAACTCGCCTACTCTGCCTATGTGGAGCGTGTGTGGAAGCTGGGCTCTGCTGTGGTGTATGACTGAGTTTGTTGATGAGCACTGTGGGCAGCAGCTCAAGGTGTTCTGTGACTAAAGAGGGCCTGGATCTACCAAATGATCGGAAGAAAAGAATAAAATGGAGAAGAGCAAGACAAAGCTTGGACACCTTTACAATCTCTTGTATCAGGTTTTTCATTTAGACCACCAACCAGCTAGTTCCCAAATCATGACAGAGACGTAATACTAAATTTGAATACTGAAACTGAGCTTAAGCTCATTTCTGGCTAGCTTTTTTTCCTTTAATTTTACCTGTTTTTTCTTCATTTATGTTTTTCGTTGCTGCTTTTTACATTTTCTTCCTGTATGTCCTACTCTGTCTAGCTGACTGGTGACTGCCAGACAGGCTGTCCCTGGGTAATTTCCCTCTCTTCCTTCCTCATTCTTTCCTCCTACTTTTCTTCTTTCATTGTTTTTGAGCCCAGATTTCTCCTCCTATTTCTTCTCTCCTTCAAACAGCCAGGTCCTAGTGAGAGTCCCTGTGCATGGGAGCACTCTGGTAGAGACGCCCCCCCCCAGAAGCCCGGGTCCTCTATAGCTTCCCTGTGGTTTCAAAGCCTGCACTGGCCTTGACCCATCTGGCTGTCTGATCACATCTAAAGAATCTCTTCTATCATATTCTTGTGTCTTAAGGCAGGAAAATCCCTTCCCATAGAATGGGAAGGTTGGATACTCTGTATTTTGTGTTTTGTTGTTGATTGTTTATTTTTTTCGGAAGTGAAATTAATGCAAAATAAAGAAAGAACAATTTTATAAAAGTGAGTAATGGCAAGCTACCTTTTCATATTTTTCTGCAAACCCTTCCATACACCCCTCCTTGTTCTCTTTCACATTCAATGGTCCCTTTCTTATTAATTGTTATTACATACATATACATTTATACATGTATAATCCTAAATATAGCATCGCTATGTCCCTACAATGTTACTTGTACGGATATTTTCAGTGCTGATCTTTATTATTGGATACGCCATGGAATGATTTTTTCTCTGGTGAAGACTATCTTCTTCATAAAACCGTAGGCAATGGAAAACTGAGAAGAAAAGCTAAAGGGGAAATTATTTGAAAGATAATTGAGAAGTAAAAAGGTTCCAGCCTAAAGACAACTTTGCTTCGTGTATAAATGTAGAGCTCCAGTGACTAAATACTTGAAAGACATAGAGACTATCCACTGTGAGTTGGGAATCCTAATGCATGAGCAAGAGAAGAGAGAGACATGCTCACGAAGGGAGGGAAGAAGGTGAGAAGGAAAGGAAGGAGGTGAGAAGGAAGGGAAGGAGGTGAGAAGGAAGGGAAGGAGGTGAGAAGGAAGGGAAGGAGGTGAGAAGGAAGGGAAGGAGGTGAGAAGGAAGGGAAGGAGGTGAGAACGAAGGGAAGGAGGTGAGGTGACAGACAGCCACTGGCTGAGAAGACAAAGAGAAACCTACAATTCTACACCCTCACCTTGGACTCTGCAGAACTCTGAAATGATGAGTCTCTGTTGTTGATTTAGTTCTTGCTGTTTCGTTAGGCCAGTTCTTCCAGAGCAGTAGAGTCATGACAATTTCCGTTGCACTCTGGTTTTCCTGTGATGGCCGCTGTGGAGAACGCATTCTGTCGAAGGCATTACTTGTATTCTGGGAACTACAAGATGCTCCAGCAGTCTCAATGGAAACTAATCAAATTGCACAGTGCCATTTGCCTGGAAAGCAGTGGGATGTGCCATAAGATACAGTGGGCTCATATGGTGATTTCCAGAGTGAAGATACAACCAAGAGGCTTATATATAAGAAAAAAAATCATGCAATATTAGTAAAATCTATTAAAGAATTGGAAATATTTGTAGAAAGACCAAAATTTAACTGTGTTTTTAAAGCCCCATTTTGTAATTCTTTGAGCAAATCCTGTTTTAATTACAGGAAGCGATTAATTTTAACAAAATGTCAAATAAAATTTTTTGCTAATTTCTTTTTAATTAACTTTCAGAAACAACGCTGTGTGTGCTGCATTAATCCTGTAATGCTGTCGGCATTAACATGTGTCTGTTGATGCCCTAAGAGTTAACCACACTAACAGAATTTAGTACCTAATTCAAAAATAATGTACCTCAGTATAACTGTCAATGTTATGAAAAATGTCTCACAGCTTTTAACATGAATCATTTCGAAATTCACTACTATATATTATATGAACTCGTGTGGCTTCAAATTGACGCACGCGTAGCAATCAATTCTGTGCTGCTTAAATTAAATTCAAAAATTTCGCTGATAGCATAGACAATACCCACATGTGTGTCTGTGATCCACCCAGCCTGTTGTCAGCCTCTTGAATTAGTATTGCCTGCCTGGAACTTAGTGATGCAACTCCTATTGTACGTCATTAACTAAAATTAAAAACAAAAGAAAACAAAAACCAAACAAACAAATGTCTTGCTATCATGAAACTATTTTCCTTTTCTCTTCAAGACACTGATCCAAAATACATCGTACTTAAATTGTCATAATTTTCCAGGTACTTCAAGGCTGGAAATTTTACCCATACTGCCCTTGTTAATGGTGCTTTGACCATACTGAGACAAATTGATCAACTTCATTGAATAATGCATTTAGGAATGCAAGCTTACCTGTTTGCATTTTTTTTCCTTATGAAAATGTTTGTGAATCAGTTTTAGAGAGGAAAGCTACAGTGAAATGTCACTTTCAGCAAGTCACAGAAGGGTGCATATCATCCCTGGTTTGTGAGTCTTGCTCTTGAGAGCAGTTTTCGATATAGAATTATTCTCCCGTTTTTGTCTTTGCATACATTGCTTTTTGGAAGTAGGCGGTGATGACTACCCCACATTTGGGTGCAGAGTCCTTATTAAACTAGTTAGCATGGACTGTGTAAAAATCTTTTTAAAGTTCTTCTGCGTGGGACATTTTTATCAACTGCGGCATTTATTAATTTAAGCAATCATCTTCCTACATGAATATGCAATCACAAATCTGTTTCTTTATACTTTTGGCTGCAACTTAACACTACTGTGTAATTAGTCGCTGGCTCAATTTATTGCAGGTTTAAAAGTAGGCATTTTTATTCAGCTACCCACTTTTTTATCTAGCCCACATTGTTACTGATTGCAGGGTTATTATTATTGTTCTTGTTGCATTTCCTCACTTTGTGGTATTATGAAGTATCCTGCACGCAGATACTGTGTCCTGACACATTCCTAGTACTACTCAGTATGTAGGTAACTTGACCTTCAGTTGGGGGGTTCATGATGGAAGAAATGTTCTTTTTATTCTAAGTATTCTTGTTGCTCTTGTGACACTGTTTCAAAGTCCTCCCAGATGACAAAGGAAATATTTAGAAGTAGTCAAAGTGTTTATATTCATTATGTAGTGTACAGAGTTATTTGTATGTATATAAGGGTAAGCATGAACTAATGTTTTGGCTTCTATTGCCACATAATCTATGTAGCACCCACATCTGGCTAATTTTTGTATTATTCTAGCAATAAGAGATGGAATCTTATATTATGTATTTAAAGTATTTAACTCAAGTAATGTGAATATATAAGTATCAGTATTATTTACACAAAGACCTTGAGGGGAAGTATCCCATACTTAACGTGCAGTCCCTTTAGATATAGACCAAAGACTCTCCCGTTCACGTCGAAAGATGTTCTCACCCAGTACCTGATTAACTTTAAGTGAAAATTTTCATATATTAGGATACAGCTACAATTTTTGTCAAATTCTGCATAGTTCTAATGGTCCTCATATACTGAAAATGTTTCTTTAATTTTTTATATAAAATACATAATTTAAATATAAATTTTCTACCATAGTACTATTTTCACAGGTGAATTCTACTCATAATTTGGGGAATAAATTAAATAAAATGAATGCTGTCACTTAAAGAATGAAACAAGAAAACAGCCCACTTCATTTCAAAAATTCCAGTAAATATAAAATACAAATTATTGAATAACTCTCCTTGGGTAGATTTGGGCAAACATCTGTTCCACCCAGAGAGGGTAACACAACAAAAGCCTGGAACAGTTCAACCCAAGCCTAACCCATGAACCGATGAATAAGTTGGAGTTGCTTATGAGTTTATGAGTGAGAGATTATAAACAGAGCCATGGGTTACTCAAAGGCAGCTGCTTCACCAAATATCTTACCCCAGTCTGGATGAGGACTCCCAAACTGTGCCTAAAACTCCCGCCATAGATTCTGGGAAGCTACATCTAAGTGTCTCTTCCAGGGCAACATCTGGATGCTTAGAAAGTCCTGGAGAACTTTATGAATTCTGAACTTTGAGAGTAATTTTGATGCCCTAGTCTTATGAACCTCCTTTGGAAGTAATGCTTCAGTTTGGATGGAACAGCTACATAACTAACAGGTTAACTCTAAAAGCAGATTAAGATTCTTAGAAAAAAATACAAAAACACAGCTATCATGAACATAGATAGATAGTGAACAAAACATGAGAAAATATTAATCAAGAATGTATAAAAAATTATACGATACATAACGTAGGGTATATTTTAGTCTGCTGTAACATTTATAAATGAATTTATATAATCCACAAGAATTTATTTAAAGAGGAAAACTGATATGATATTATCAGTTGACACAGGAAAGTAATTTGATAATATCTAGCACTGGCTTTTGATTTTACCACCTAAAATGAGCAGAAGGAAATTTTCTCAACTTGAGAGAAAACATCTGCAAGATATTTACAATGAACACTATAAGTAATACTGAAAACTAGACTGCTTCCCCAGTAAGGGAAGGAGCAAGGCAGGGAGGTGTGTTCCTGCTTGCTACTTCTCCCCAGCACTCCAATGAATGTTTTAACCATCAAAGTAAGTCCAGGGCAAGTAATGAAGTGAAAATAATATCTACAAGTTCAACACCAAATCATAATACTTTAAAATTCTCAGAATACTATATATAGATTAGTGTATGGAGAAATTGGAATAGTGATATATTTTTTGTTAGGAATGTTAGATGGTAAGAACTTTTTTGAAATAGCTTTTCAATTTTCTTTTACTAAAAATAAATGGATTCATTTATTCATTTTGCATCCAAGGTACAGTTTTCCCTCTCTCCTCTCCTCTAAATCCCCTCATAAACCCTCTTTGTTCCCATCCCACCCCCAAATCCACTCCTGCTCTGCTTTTATTTAGGAAAAGGCAGGTCTCCTAACAGTGCAAACAAAACATGGAGAACCAAGTTGCAGTAACACTAAAACCCCCTCCCATGTATTAATGCGGCTCAAGGCAACCCAGTATGAGTAGTGTCCCAGAAGCCAGTAAAAGGGTCAGAGGCAGCCCCTGTTCCCACTCTTAGGAGTCCCCCAAGAGGACCAAGCTACACAAATGTAACATATATGCAGAGTGCCTATAAGTCCCATGCTGGCTCCCTAGCTGTTGGTTCAGTTTCTGTGAGTCACTGTGAGCAGTGGTTAATTGATTATGCGAGTTTTCTTGTGGTGTCCTTGAACCCTCCGTCTCCTACAGTCCATTCTCTCCTTCTTCTTCTTGATGCCTGAGCTCACCCGAATGTTTGCCTGTGGGTCTGCACCTGTTTCCATCGGTTGGTGGGTGACTCCTCTTTGAAGACAACAGGACTAGGCACCAGTCTGGTCACAGGAAATGGTCAGTTTGCATTAAGTATGTTATTGCTAGGAGTCTTACCTGGAATTGTGCCTAAGTCCTGAGATTGCCCCCAAGAAGACCACCATGCAGGCACACTCTTCCGAATGCAAAAGCAAGGTTTCATTTATTGTATATGGGCTAGCACGGGTCCCCTACCTCGCAACTGACACAGCAGATGGAGAGAGAAGGATCCAGTCTGTTATTGTAAGGGGTTTATAAAGACAAAATCCACAAAGCATTCAGAAGATTGCAGTTTCAAAGTACAAAATTGCTTATCCTATATCACAATCGGCTAAAGGTTAGGTAAAGCTTCGCTGTTATTCTCTGATAGACAGTCGTTGCCTAGGGGGCAGCCTTGTTCACCTGCACAATTGTCCCTGGTCAAGTCTGGGATATCTGCTGACCCTTTGCTAACCACCGGGGCTGTCTGTAAACTTACCTGATTGGTCCATTGTTACTCAACTCATAGGGGAAGTTAGGTGGTCAACATCTTTTGTGTAACCACAGGTAGGAGTATGGGAAGCAGTCAGCAGTTTTGTGTATCTTATGTTTTTCTATTAATTTCCATTAAGTATTAATTAATACTTCCCCTAGGTGGAGCCTCCAGAGCCTGGCTTTTCTCAGGGGTTGGGGTAAAGTTCGAAGTCGCAAAAGGTCCCAGCACAAGAAAGGAATCTTTTCCAGCCTCCATTTTTCTGGTCTCACAGAGTCATCCTTAGAGATTCATTTGCTCCAGCAGATCATAGAGGGGGTGGATGTTAGGGTAAGCCAAATTTATAGCCCTGGTTATGGGCCTGGGTGGCTGTTGGGTTGGTCAGCCCGCCAGCTCTCCCTCGTGCTAATCACTAGGATGAGCTCTTCAGCATCACCCTGGCTTTCTCACCCTACACAGCAAGCAGCAAGAGACATGGCTGTTTCTCCTGCTGTCACACCCTCAGAGCTTCCTGACACCTATACCACCAGAGCATTTGTACTGTGTTGTGCAGGGAACATGCATAGGCCACTCTTCCAAGGGCTGCAGCTGGTGAGTAGCAAGACCAGTTCTCCAACTCTCCTGTCCCTGAGGCCAGTTCTCCTTCCTGCCACAGACAAGGGAAGTTGGGGACAGCTCTTCCACTCTTTCAGAGAAGTCTCACTGTTACATTCACCACCAGGCTCAGCTCTACTGTGCTGCCCAGGAGAGGTGCAGAGGCAACTCCCCCGAGGGCTGCAGCTCATGAGGGGCAGGGACAGCTCTACTGCTCTCATGTCCTCAGGAATGACCCTCCCACATGACACAGGCAGTGACAGGTTCTGGTGGAGTTGGGAGAGCATCATTCTTTCACCCATATCACCTATGAGAAATTAGAGGTGGGGACAGGTCTCCCATGCTTACATCTTTGTGGTCATCTTTCCTGCTGTCTCTACCCCAGCAGGCTCAGCTCTACTGTGCTGTCCAGGCTAGGCACAGGGCTTCTCTCTAGAGTGTTTTAGCTGGTGTGAGGCAGGGCCAGTTCTCCCTAGCCCTGCATCCGGGGAGGGATAGGTCCAACTCTGTGCAGCCCTATCCTCCAGGCCTTTGGTGGTAGACTAGGTATATTAAAGACAAGTTTCTTACAAAGGTGCAAATCCTATCAGATAGGACTTGCCATTTTCAACAAGAAATCCATTATTTAGCTTCTGTTTGCTGACCTACAGAGAGCTACACAGGTTGCTCTTAGATGGGGATGGATTTATTGTTACTAACCTTGAGTGCCACAAGATAAAGTGCTCTATTAGGCTACATGTACACTAGTGTGCCACTTTGCTTTTTATTAAAAACCACTCTGACAGGCCTCAGGGCTTGCTGGGATTGGAGACGTGAAAAATATGTTGCCTGTGCCTTTGCTAGTTAAGGGCAGAGACAACTGGGCACCAAACTCTACATGATATACTCTCAGAATGTCCACTGTTCCATAGCGAAACCTGGGCACTGGTCTCCTAAGTTAAAGGGTAAAATTTTTGGGTTTTCTTACAGATGAGCTGTTGACACATGTAGTAAAATTAATATTACTATTCACCCAGAGAGATTCTTTTAAATGATATATTTTGGTTTTCAAAGACATCACTGAACCATGTAATGAATTATTATATAATGCTTATTATGTACCAATTGTGTACTTTGATTCAGAATCCATATAAGAAATAACTGCAGATGGAAATAAACCATGCTACACAGTGTATTTTGGTAGACTCATTGAGTAGAATTCAAGCCAGGCATAAATCAAAGCAACACATCTCAAGAATGTGTAATCATGAGAAAAACAGAACTTTTATTTTTGAGTGCATTTTACAGTTAGGAAAATAAAATATAAAATAGTTCCCCACTTAAAGAGAATTATGTTTATGTGTAAAACCATCAGTCACAAGCAATCCCCAGGTTCTGGTACAGTAATTCCTCCCTGTCATCAGTGCTAAGCTAAAATAATTCTGTAGTTAAGTGTGCCACAATCCACCTTCATTCTCAAATGATGCTGAGATGTTGCTTAACCCTCGGAATCTCTGCTCAGGCAAGCTGCAGACCCCAGAGCAGTCCAATCTGCTGGTGAGAATATCTACTACTACCACTACTATAGCTGGCTACAGCCCATGAAAGAGGAAGGCAAGAAAGAGCACAGACCTGAGAGCAACTGTTTTTCATTCCCTGCTCCAATCTTTCCTTTGATATGCTAGGATCCTCTTAACAAACCACTGCTCGAGAGAATGAGTGGCCTGGTTATTAAACGTGAGCTTTCTACACGAAATCTTAAAGATAAACATGGAAATTAAAAACATATAGTACTACAAGTGGATGTGACCATTTTGCACTTAAGATGTCTTAAGTACATAAGAGACTAAGGCCACAGTTAGGTGTAGTGGCCATGCCTATATTCCCAGCACTCTGGAAGACTGCCAAGAGCTGAGATACATAGGGAATTCTGTACAAATCTGGCTGGAGGTTGAGACCTCACCTAAGGGAACAGAATGAAATCAAGTGCAAACCAAGGCTGGAGTCTGAAAAGCATCTAGGAAGAGCATGCAACTCCTGGATGCCCCTAACTACTTAGAAATGCCCAATTCTGGAATATAAAGCATGTGGAATTGGTTCTCCTAGATATGTTAGAAGCTACACTAATGATTTTTTTTTCCTGCATGGTTGTCCAAATAAGGACAGCACCTGTAGATATGCTATCATGGATGAGAGAAAGCTTAGGAGGCTTCAACCCTGCACAAAAAACTGCAGGCAACTAAGAATGGCTTTAAGAAATAAAGAATATTCTTTTCCAGGAAGCATACACCAACTGACTATCCAATACCAAATGACCAGACCTGGAAACATTCCCATGAGTAACATAATAGTAATATGGACAGTTTTATTTTAAGGAGTATATATGCATGTATAAATACATGTATATTGACATATACACACATATATGTAACAGCACTTAATAATAAAGATGCCGTGAGTTGTGAAAAGAACAAGTGGGAATTACATGGGAAGGCTTTGAAGGGTAAAAAAGAAAGAGGGAAATTATATGATTACTTTATAATTTCAAAAATGTTTATAAAATGAAACACAAAAATAAAGTGATCAATGTTTTAGGAAAGGCAGTCTATAATTGCTGAAGTTACCATGTACATTTTCTGTAAATTGGGGTATTACCTTTGGGAATAGCCTCGGCTGACTCTTTACTTCATAAATCTAGAAGCATTTTCTTTGCTCTAGTAGTAACATAGTCTGCAAAAGTAGAAGAGTTTTCTAAATGCTGTGGGACAATTACCAATTCCTGAAAAATTTATTTGACAGCTTTGTTTCTGTAATATCTATCTGGAGGATATTTAAAATTATCAAGACAAAAATTGGTCTTTAATACCACTGGTACATTGTTACCAATGGAATCATTTAACATTTAAAAATTTTAGTGTAATTTTTATTGTTTTTAATTTTTATATTTTAATTTATATTTTATATTTTTATTTTAATATATATTATATATATATTTGGTTTTTCGAGACAGGGTTTCTCTGTGGCTTTGGAGCCTGCGATGGAACTAGCTCTTGTAGACCAGGCTGGTCTCGAACTCACAAAGATCTGCCTGCCTCTGCCTCCCAAGTACTGGGATTAAAGGCGTGTGCCACCACCGCCCGGCTTATTTTTATATTTTTATAATCTAGTTAAAATATAAGTATGTTGCTTTCTTCCTTCTTTCCCCTCTCTGCAGTTCCTCCTAAAGGGCTCTCTTGAGCTCTTTCACATTCTCCTCTCTCAAGTTGATAGCCTCTTTTTCTTTGACAATTTTTGCTACACATTAACATAAAGACACACAGACATACTTGTACGTATACACAAACACATAAATATAATTTATTGAGTTCTTTGTTGTATATATATATATACATATATATATATATTTGAATATATATATTTCAAGCATGTAATTAATTGGGAATCTCACTTCTGGAAGAGACTATAGCTCCCTCTTTCAGCAGTAGATAGTTGCCTATATTTCTTAGACCACATGATATTTCCCCCCTTCTAAATTAGTATAGCTCTTGACATTGCCTTTGTCATGGTCTCGCTTATGTAGTCATTTCTAAAAAGACTTTTTAACTGCAGAAATCCTGATATTGTGGCTCTTAACATCTTTCTGTCTCTCCTGTGATGGTCCCTGACCCACAGGTTCTGGAGATGATGGTGATGTTACATTAAACCTAGATTCCTCCTGCTCTGTTGAGCTCCAAACTGTATCTGCTTGTGATTGTCAATGATGGGCTCCATTTGTTGTACCAAGATACTTCCTTGGTGACTTGTGGTAGCTACCTTGTCTGAGTATATGAACATAAACCTTAGAATGTAGTAAAGAATTATACCAGTAAAGCAAAGTAGTTGCCATAGTTAGGGTCTCCATTTCTGTGACAAAACACCATGACCAAAAAGCACTTTTGGAAGAAAGGGTTTATTTGGCTTAGATTTCAGCATTGCTGGCTGTTCATCACTGAAAGAACTTAGGATGGGACTCCAACAGTACTGGGTCTCAGAGGCAGCAGCTGATGCGGAGGCCGTTGAGGGGACTCCATACTGACTTACTCTCTTTTGCTTGTTCAGACTGCTTTGTCAGAGAACCCAGTACCAGCAGCACAGGGATGACTCAACCCTCCGTGGACTGAGCCCTCTGCACTGATAACTAATTGAAAAAAAAATGCCTTACAGCTGAATGTCATGGAGATATTTCCTCAAATGAGGATCCTTCCTGTCTGATGACTCTAGCTTGTTCTAAGTTGACACACAAAGGTGGCCAGTACAGTGATAATAGTAGATTTTCTTCTAAGGAACATGTGCTCTCTAGTTCTTAAGAACTGTCTTTAAGCCGGGCGGTGGTGGTGCACACATTTAATCCCAGCACTCGGGAGGCAGAGGCAGGCGGATCTCTGTGAGTTCGAGACCAGCCTGGTCTACAAGAGCTAGTTCCAGGACAGGCTCCAAAGCCACAGAGAAACCCTGTCTCGAAAAACCAAAAAAAAAAAAAAAAACCCAAAAAAAACTGTCTTTAATGGTATGTCCTCAACAAACCCCTCCCCTAACTTTTAGGAATCTAAGCAGAAGAGAAGGTAGAAAGCTTATAATATCCTGAATGACTCCAAAGAAACAGTGTCTTCCAAACTCAACAGAACCGATTCATATATGAACTCCTAGAAACTACAATAGCTTGTACAAAGTCTGCACAGGTTTAAGCTGGATAGGGTCCCACTACTGAGAGGTGGAAATGGACATGGGCTCAAATCCCCAAGCATGAAGCTATTTGTCATCAATACCTGTTAGCAATGGAAAAATTAGTTTTTCCCGATTGCATCTCACTGGTATATCAACCACAACTTCATGCTAAATTCCCTGATCAGCACTAAATGACAATACCAAAGTACCTAAGTGATATTTCAATAGACATTTTATCTCGTTTCGCTTTGTTTAGACTTGGTTAGTCTTGTTAGTCTTTTGAGTGTGTATTTTGTATTAGGTTTTAGTATTTTTTTTGTAGATTTGTATATGTGTTTTTAAATTTTGTTAGACAGAGGGAACGAGGTTGGTTGGGTAGGGTTACACAGAAGCTTCGGGAGGAGTTGGGAGTGGAGAAAGGGGTGACGAGGAAGAAAAAGAAAGCAAAGCCAAAATTGTCTTTAGAAGCTTGCTTTTCCATTCACCATATATCACATGTCTTTGCAACATGACTGTCATGCTCCTTATCACAGAGATAGAAGATATTTTATACGGTTATAGTTAATAGCAGCAGCTGTTTGTACCACTAATACTAATTTTATTTCTTAATTTTATGTCTGTCACAATATCTTCAACAAGAAAGACTACTTTCCAAATACTTCATCAAAAGCTCTGTTAACAAGAGGCTCTCCAAATTGAATGCTAACATTGTCTTCTGTGCACAAGCGGTTTCAATAGTTCTGATGGCCAGGAACAAAATTTGTTGAATAGTTTATATCCATAAATAAATCCTTTGCCTGTGTAATGAACAAGGAACAGTAGTGTCACGTGATGACTACTGAATGAATTGTATGACAGCTTCACCAAATGCAGCAATGATTTAATGTAAGTGCATTACACTGTAGAGGAAACATTGCTTTTTGTTTTTGCAATGTTTAATATAATTGCACAATTTTTTCCTTTGGTTATGTCTCACCAAATCTTTCCATTTATTTCTTTCAAATTGGTGTCTTTTTCTTTATTTTTTTTATATTTGTATATGTATATCTACGTTTCTAAATATAACCTTCTCAGTCTAAATGACGTTTCCATGTATTTGCTTTCAGGACTAATTTGGTCTTAAACAACCAATTGGCATGCTCATCCTTGAAAAAATATTTCTTACTCTAAAGATTCTTTAGTTGTTTGTATTTTCTTTTATAGGGCTGAGAGCTCATGGGCCTTCTCTTTGACATGTCCATTTGTGCCATGCTTGGTTAGCTTATGATTGGGCACTCATGTTGCTGAGACTTAATGGGAATAGGTTTTGTCATTACTAGGAGACATAAGCTAACAGCAAACTCAGTTATTACCATCTTTCCACCTCAGGGAACATTGTAAGAGGTGAGAAGCAGAGATGTAGTCAAAACTTTTAAACCGTGATAAACATAAACTGGAGGCTCTTGTTGATGACTTGGATTCCAAATCAATATTAAAAACACATTAAATGGTAAGGGCTACTGGAAGAAAAAAATCATTATGGATATTTAAAAGAGAATACATACTTGAGAAATTTTGTGACATATATCTTTTGTGAGAATTTTGGATTTGTTTTGTGCCACGAATTTCAAATAAATTATTTTGCTTAAAACTCTAAACAAAATTATCTCAGAAAAAAATATACATTTGAAATCCTTAAAAAGATTTTAAAATCTACTAAAATGTAGCTTGATCTTTAAAGGGTGAATTTTGTAGATAACAGTAATATACTTATCAGTTAATAAAAATAATCCTTCAAAAATTTTTATAAAAAGAACAACAGTTCCTGGAGAACAAACATAACGGAAATAGAGATTATTTGTTCCTGAAATCCCATCATTAGTTAGATGCAATAGAAGAAGAATTTCCAATTGGTTGTTAAAAGTACTCCTAATTTCAGGGAATAACTTTAGATAATATTTTGATCATAAGATTGGAGAGAGGATGTTACCTGAAAATATGTAACAGAGGGTCAAAGAAGGAGAACTCATCTGGATACATCTATGAATGAATCTAAGCATAAAGTCTGTTCCAGTTCCAACAATTAATTTTGCAAGGTCTGTAATTCAAATGTGTCTTAGTATTTTGGTCTTTATGTGGATACATCTTATGCTGCTGTGCAAGATAAATTTACTAATATCTAGATTGCTTTTTATTAACAGTTTATACTACTTATTTTTTTAGGGTTGTTCAGGTTTTTTTTAAAAAAACAGTCAGATTTATCAGTAAAATTATAAAACTATAGAAAGCGAATAAGCATAGTCCACAAACAAACATTCCATCCACTTACATTTTCAAGGGTTTAGCTCTCATTGTTGACAAACGGACAACAGAAGTACCCAAATACAGAAGAGAGTGAGTGGCAAGTTCCAGGACTCTTAGAGCTCTCGAACTAACAATAAGCATGATGGATGTGAGGGCTTGCATAGCAAGGGATTTTCAAGAACATTTTGAGCTGTTCACACTCGTATTATCCAGTTGATTCAGGCAATTTGCATAATTTAGAGGTAATTTCTTTCCGAAAGTCATGATAAAGTGCTCTGATCGCAGTGCACCAAGCTCTGCAAACGTACAAGCTTTTAAAAGGATGCCAGCAAATGAGCACACGCAAAAAAGGTGATGCCTGAACCTTCAAACGTTTAAAACTCTGTATGCAGCTTCGTTATCCCTTTCATCTTTTCTTCCTTGTATCGTTAAAGCAAAAAAAAAAAATCTCCTGCGGAAAAGTTTGGCCTAAATAATTGTTTTATGAGATATCTACATTAACAGGAGTCATTCTAAGATTTGCAAGAGACTTGACTCTAGAGGGGATCCCAGGTATTCACAG
>JAQHUG010000383.1:363683-377808 GCA_028555095.1 Dicrostonyx torquatus | reverse complement strand
CTAAATCCGTATCTTACCGCCCTCAGACATTTCCTCCCTCCGCTGTTCACTGGTCAAGTCTTCCAGTGGTCTTTTTCTTTTAATGTTTGCCTTAGCCTTCTGTTTTGCGTACTCTATCAGAATCCGCGGAAAGTAGAGGGACGAAAGCACATGAAAATCGGAGTACGCTGGACAACTTTGGTTCCTTGACCAGGCACACAAGGAAACAGCTCTCAGTGAGGATGCATAAGTTTCGACTTATGGTTTTGCAGATTTCATTCCACGGCTGGCTGGCTCCATTGCTCTGGAGCCTGAATTAGCACAGAAGTGTAAGTCAGAAAGGCATGTTAGATGAAAACCTGCTACCACAGTGCAGCCAGGAAGCAAAGAGAAAGGAAGGCAGCAGGGCAAGTTACAACCATCAAGGACAATCCACCGTGACCCCTACTTCCTTCATATTCAACCTCCTAATAATTACTGGATTTTCATCAACTGATTAGCTAATTGATTAAATTATTGCCCAAATCATCCAATCCAACTATGTCACAGCCGTGCTGGTAATTGAAGAAAAGATTTAATGCATAAATCCATGAAACGCAGTATCTAGTCATATAGAAAGTCACCTAGTGGATTGATATCTAGTAAATTTCCAACTTGGAAAATTAACTTACATACACTTTGGGCCTTTATTCATGAAAAAGATCATTTTCTTTTTAATTTCTTGAATAATTTCTAATCTTTCTGTTTTACTTATATTAAATAAATAAAATGTGTACCTAACAGAGGTAGCAGAAAAACCAAATACATTTTAAGTAATAGAAAATGTACTTAAGCCGGGCGGTGGTGGCGCACGCCTTTAATCCCAGCACTAGGGAGGCAGAGGCAGGCGGATCTCTGTGAGTTCGAGACCAGCCTGGTCTACAAGAGCTAGTTCCATGACAGGTCCCAAAAGCTACAGAGAAACCCTGTCTCGAAAAACCAAAAAAAAAAGGAAATGTACTTAATTGTTCAGCTTTTGTATTGAGATTAAGAAATACATAAGATGCAATAACTTTAAAATAAACAACATTGGAAAAGCAAATAGTTTATCTTTAATTTCATCTATCTTTGCATGCAATAGGATAATGAAGCTCTATGCCAATGCAATAAAGTGTACTGATTTTATGACACTCTAGCTATCTAGTGAATGCCAAAGTATTTTCAAAGTTTAATTGTTTTGTATAATTTACTTTGCATAGTGGTTAAATGACAAGTCTGTAATCAACCAGACATGATTTGAAGACTCAGCACTGTAATTTTGAACCTGTAAGAACTTTGACGCTTCCTGAATCACTTTTATTCTCCTTTACACAACGGTACACAAAGTACCCAACATACAAATTTATAATGAATAGGAAATAATTTGGTTAAATATGATATTTACTGAATGTTCTTATTTTATTTCTTTCCCTATTAATTGAAAGACTTTAGGCTCTTGAGAGTAACTACAATGAAAAATATTTTCTCTAAAATTATTTAGTTGATGACTTTGAAATATTATCCCATAAGTATAAGGTTATATCTTAAATACATCTTCATTCATGTATTTACTATTACATTTGTCCTGTGCAATTTTCTCATGCCTTGTTTAGGAACATAAAATATTTCAACTTAATGTTCATATAACAATACATAAATTTTTAGACCATAGTTATTTTTTAAGTATTAATTTTTTAGAGATTGTAATATTATTAAAATATTCCCCCTTTCCTTTTCTCCTTTCAAGCCCTGTAACATACCCCCTTATATCTTCTTCAAAGTCATATACCATTTTGAACAATATAATCTGTTGAGTGTTTTTTGTATAATGTAATATTGAAAATACATAATTTACTATTTTACTTTATCTTGTTCTATAGCAGATAATCATGGACTTAACTATCTTAATGACATTTTTTTCCTTTTGATCACATATCATCTAATTTCTGATATTAACTATCTTAATGACATTTTTTCCTTTTGATCACATATCATCTAATTTCTGATATTTGTGCCTTGTCTTTAGATATGGTTAGACAGTGACTCTATTTGTCAACACTGGGCATTGTGTGATTCAAAAATTGCAATCAAAAAAGAAAATTGAAGTACAAATATTGTGTAGGGGAATCATTCATAAAACTCAAAATGTTTCCTAATAACTTCATTAAAAATATGAATGAAAATAAATTCTGTACAAAAATTGCTTTCATACCGGAACACATATTAGGCAAAGTATGTGTCATAAAACTTGGTGGATCTATTTTTGCCTTTTCACAGAACCTCTACACTAAATTCTAAACCAGCTATACCCATTTATACTCCTACCAGCAGTGAATAAATTTTCTCCTTTCCACATATACATGCAAGCATTTGACATAATGATAATTTTTTAAAAGCTGTAGGTGTTCTTACTGGGGAAAGATACATTTTTAAAATACTTTTCAGTTGTATTTAGTTGGAGTCTAAGGAACATCATATATATATATATATATATATATATATATTGCAATCAAAAAAGAAAATTTTTTGTATATATATATTATATGTATAAATATATGTATATATATTATATAATATGTATCAGTCACTCATATCATCTTTTAAGAACTCTCTGTTAGTTTTATGTGTTTATTTTTAGATTTATTGATATTTAAGTTTTTTTGAGTTCTTCACATATTCTAGATTGTAAAATGTGTATAACTTGTAAAAAAATTTTTCCATTCTCTGTCCTGCCTCCTCTCTCAAATGATGTTGTTTTTTTGCTACATTTCACATTCACAAAGTCTCATTTGTGAATTGCTGTTTAATGTCTGCATGATTGGGGTCCTTCTCAGATAGTTCTTTAATGTGCCCACAACTTCAAACATACTTTGTATGTTCTCTTTTATCAGATCCAGGGTATCATGTCTCACATACAGGTCCTTGATTTATTTGGTGTTGGCTTTACTCAGTTGACAAACAAGAATCTAGTTTCATTATTCTACTTGCAGAGATTCGGTTTAAGCAGCACCGTTTGTTGAAGATGCTCTCTGCAATACATATTTTTTAATTTTTTGTCAGAGATATGTCTTTCAAATATTTATTTGAATATTTGATTTTATGTTAGTATCATGTTATTTTATTACTATATCTCTACAATGCAACTTGAAAACTAGGATGGTGATCATTTCAGCTATATTTTTATTGTGCAGGATTTTTGTCTATTCAGGATCTTCGGTTTTCCCTATTAAATTTAACTTTTTTCCATTACTGTGAATAATAAATTAAAATTTTAGTATGAAAAAAAACAACAAAACAGAAGTGAGACATTTCCCTTTCTTTTAAAAATAAAGTTTGCCACAAAATTTATTATCATCATTAGAACATTTTCATTTTTTTGAAAAATATGTAAAGTATGTTCTTTACAGAAAAGGTATCATAAAATTGTTTTTTTCAGATATAAACAAAATAGAAACAGGGCATATAAATAGGTAGGGAATCTATCACTAGATAATGATGAAATAGATATATTTGTGTTTAGAGTTTGTTTTCACCTGATTTGGACTTATACTTATTATTTTCAATAAGATCTCACTATGAATACTCTCTTAGACATATAGTTACAGTAAAGTGGCGTTAACAAGGGTTGTAGGTGGTGAAGGCCAAATTAACATGCTAGACGGCTTCATGAAATTTAGTGTTTGCCTTCCTTATTTTCACTCGGAAGAAGCTCATCCGTTTAGTTGTTTCAGCTGATGCACCAATATAATTAGAGCTGCTCACTAGCAAGTGCACTAACGCCTAATGCTCTGAGTTTAATTTGACCAATTATGTCTTTAGTTAAATAAACTGCTGTCGTTTAGGTAAAAGACACATTATGCTGGGAGACTAACGAAGCAGGCCCAGTGTCACAACAAATGACTGTTTTTGTTGCGTTGCGAATTTGAAAACTCTTCAGATCTGCATAGTAAACATAGAAAAGCAGTTAATGTAACTTATCGCTAGTTAGGAACTAAATGACAAGATACTTAAGGTTACAGAAATTTCAGTTTTCTTTTCTTCAAATAATGCTGGAATTTCCAGTAAATTACTCTATAAACCAGTAGATGATTAAGTGTCATTAAGTTACTGAGAAATGGAGAATAATGGTTTGTTATTTATATTTATTAGTTTTCATAAATACCAAGTAAATTTAAAGAAATGCTGTTTTTTGTTCAAAAAGAATCAGTTAATTGAATTTAACTGATTTTTTAAGAGTATTTTAAAAAATTGTTCAGTTGGTTTCTTTATGAATAAAAAAATCACAATAAGTTCTACATATTAAATACTTTTTCATAATAATATTTACATTACAGACACAAAATAAATGCTAGTTTAAAAAGGTATAGAATCAATTGTGAGTCACACAACTCTATGAGTTTCTGGATCATCACTTCATATCATCAGTTCATATCTCCTTCTTCTGTGATATGAAACTTTCTATTTGAAAAACACATGTATGTTTAATAATTCATATATTCATATACAGTAACATAAACGAAGATTAAACAGCATGTATAACTTTAAAACAATTCCATTCTTCAACAGTTAGATGAAGAAACACTCCAGTATCACTCAGCAAAGAAACATGCTAATAGTATCTACAATAACGTGTGGCCTCTGATCTGCAGACACAATACTGGTGATAACGCCAAACAAAACAGGTCCTGTGGAAAACAATGTAGGAATCCCCTAAAGTTAAAAAGAAAACTGCTTGGCCATCCACTAACCCAGTGTGAATATTTATGCAACTGAAGGGAAATTAGGAGCCCCCAAAGACACTGACAATACTTTTGTGACTAGAGCCTCAGTCACAATAATCAATATGTACAACCAACCTAATCTCCATCAACACAGAAGAGGAGAGAAAGAATACGTCATTTATACAGGCAATGATTCAATATCCAATCATAGGAAAGAAGAGACTTCTGTAATATGAAGCTACTTCAATGAACCTTGTGAATATTATGTCAATTATAGGAGGCACAATACTACAATTTTATATATGTATGACAACTTTAAACACTTAAATGCATAAAATATACCTTAGATGCATATATATGTATGTGAGTATGTGTGTCTAGGGTAGTTATATACTTTGAATTAAAGAGTAGAGTGGCAATTTCCTGGGGCTAATGAGGAAGAAATAACATGAAATTTCATTCAAGCAACTGTAAGGGTTAGTCGTAAAACTTGATTTACAGTTTTGGAATTTGTTGAGGGGAATGGGTTTCCTTTGCTTCTTATAAAAGGCCAACTGGTCAGAAATTTTTAGGTAAAGCATTATAGTTGTAATAGATTCTGACCAAAATTTTGTCACATTATAAATATATGGGATTGTTTGAATTTTTAAGAGAGGATTTCTACAGGGACTTCCATGGGAGTAGGACTAAGCCAGCAACCTCCAAAGGAGCAGGCCCAAGCAGCAACCTCCAGTGGAACAGACCCGAACAACCTCAGAGAGTACAGAGTGACCTGTGAAAGCGCAGAGAAACCTCCAGAAATGCCAAGTGACCTCTGACTTGACTGGAAATGTGGCACTGACTCCACCATGAGGAACAACCATATGAGCCTTGTATCCATTGGCACCGGAAGAGTTATCACCAGAGACATGACCCCAACTACAGCAATCAGAGGACAAAATAGGTAGACAAGGTAAGAACACACTAAACACCACAAAGAGCAACATGACACCAACAAAAACTAGTGGCTCTAAAACAGCAAGACTTGAATAACCTAATACAGATGATGAAAAAGAAAATAACCTAAAAAATATTTTTAGGAGAATGTTTGAAGCCCTTAAAGAAGAAACGAAAAACTCTGTCAAAGAAATGAAGGAAAACACAAACAAAGGATTGGAAGAAATTAACAAATCTCTCAAAGAAAACCAAGAAAAAACAATCAAACAGGTGAAAGAAAAGATTAAAGACTTGAAAAATGAAATACAGAAAATAAAGAAAACATAAACTGAGAAAATTCTGGAAATGAAAAATGTGGAAAAACAATGAGGCACCCCAATTCTAGTATAAACAGCAGAATACAAACAATGGAAGAGAAAATCTCAAGCACTGAAGATATGATAGAGGAATTAGACTTATCAGTCAAAGAAAACATGAAATCTAACAAAATCTAACACAAAATATCCAAGAAATATGGAACACCATGAAAAGACCAAACCTAAGAATAATAGAGATAGAAGAAGTTCAACTAAAAAGCACTGAAAATATATTCATCAGAATCATAGCAGAAAACTTTCTCAACCTTTAAGAAAGATATGAATATTAAGATGTAAGAAGATTACAGAACACCAATTAGAGATCCCTTTCTAATCTACATTAGAAGTAGAAAAAGACAAGGTCTTCTGTGCAATTGGGAGCATGTGGATCATGGAAGAGGGTGAAAGGGGTGGGAGGACAAAGGAGGGGAGCAGAGAAAAATATATTGCTTAATAAAAAAGATTTACAAATAAATTTATTCATAAATCATAAAAAATTGATGAATTTCTAAAAAATGAGTGATTTTTTAAAAACATAAGTAGAGAAAATATAATAATGTAGTTCTATGTGTAACTGAAGCAAGCTTTATGGAAAATAGAAAACTTATCCCCACCTAGTAATTTTTGATGATGATTCAGAATCATATAATATACACATTTTGGTCTCTAGTAATGTCAAACTGATTAAGATCTAACATACTTTGAAAACTAGATTTAAGCTTCATTTATATATAATAATTACTGTTTTGCTTCTAGGTATAATACATGTCTCAAAATGAAAATTAAATATATAAAAAGATTGCTTTCAATTAACAAAACATGGTAGCTATATTTGTAAGTATATATGAAATTACCTTTTCTCAGATAAATATATGATTATATTCACTTTTCATTAAAAACTACAAATATTTACATATATTATCATAAGTCATCATGTACCCTTAATTTCTCATAAACACAGTTTGCCTGAAATATGTTATTTATGATTAAATTATTCTTCAGAAGGGTGATTGATATGTTTTCCTCTAAGAAACTCACACAAAACTGTGTGTTAAAGAATAAAAACATTAAACTAGAACTATTTGGCTCTAAAATAATATTTAAATATTTCAAACTTATCTGATATATTTGTTTAGATAAAACATCTTAAAATGAACAGTAAGAATGTTACTGAGGCCATATTTTAGTTGTTTTCCTAATGTAGTTATATATTGTAGTACATTGGTCAGTTTATAATTTCATGTATTGATATAATTAATGTATAATGTGTTTAGTTAAAATGTGACATTAAATATTGCAAAGAGAATAATAAGTGTCAAGAATATGCAGTATTATATGAATGACAGTATTCTAGAACTTTCAATTGTCTGTTTTAAGGAGTTGTCATTTCTGTTATAATTCTGTTGACCTACCCTGTCCGCTAGATATCCTGTCCCTTCTAGAGACAAACTCTGCCACTCCCAGTCTTCCACTTCCCAAAGAGGAAAGCTGATCTCATCTCCTCTTTTCTTTCTCTCCCTGTCCATTCTTTTTCTGAAGAGGCAGCCTCTGCCTTCTCCTCCTGCCCTCTTTCCTCTCTTTCTCTGTCCCTCTCTCTCTCTTCTCTCTCCTCTCCATAACTCCTTATCCTTATGCCTTCACAATATCCACTAAACAAACTCAATACCAAGCTCTCTCCACATGTTGTATCTGTCTTTTTCCAATCTGCCGCAGTCTACCACCTGTAGTGGGACCTGTCAGGGTCATGCATGCCATAAATCATAACAATTTCCCTCTTTGCAAGCATTTATTTTGGAATGTTTGTAGTGTAGTTAGTTTTCTCACATGTATTAGCTCTAGCATTACAGGCAATTAAGGTTTTTCAATTCTTATAAAATTTTATGATGTGAGAGAACAAGAGAATAGTGGAGAATAGTAAAATTAACTTCATGCAGGATTCTGTAGACATTGAGGTAACAATAGTATGGTGAAGTCATGACTACATATATACAGCCATAATCTCTCAAATAGTCCATGAAGAATAGACCATAGCACTGTAGATCCAAAAGTTGTGTACGAGAGAAAATAAGTAAAACCAGGAATGTATATATGAGGACTCCATTTTGTAGTGGCACATAATAGATATCATTAAATTTAAATACCAACAAAGATAAGGAATGAAATATACAACAATATTTAGGATTATTAATTAAAAATTGTGTATGTTGTTTTTGGAGTATATATTTGTAAATCAATTTGCACAATGTGAGCTGGATGAACAGAGAAATAGACAACAAGAGAGAGAGGAGAGAGAGAGAGAGAGAGAGAGAGAGAGAGAGAGAGAGAGAGAGCACTTACTTTCAATAAAATACTTCTTGAACCTCTTCCCTCATAGTTTGTAATATAAATCATAAAGTTAAAAGATTTGGTTCAGTTTTTTATTCCTGTGTAAGCTTCATCTTCAAACAAAATAAATGTTATTTTAGTGATACCACAAACTAATAAGATATAAAACATATTAAATTATAAATTTAATTTTGGTGCTTCATGAGAAATAATCCAACATGTAAAAGAATCTGTGTATTTTATGCATACATTACATTTACTCATTTTTCACTTACCTAATAAAAACAGGTTTAAGTGTGTGCACAATGTAATTAAATAGAATGCATTAGGAACCAATGGAAAACTAGATTATCTACTTCTTACCTAAATGGATTATGAACATGAAAGTGGTCTAAGGACAATCTCTCAATCAAATTAAATGATGCTGAAATATGTTTTATGTAATGGTAGTTTAATTCAGTATATTACTACTTTGCAAAATAAAGTGCCTTTTCCAACAGTAGTGATGTGTATCTTTATAGAAACCACAGGAAATATGGAGGCATACATACCTCACATGTGAGAGCAAAATCCTATGAATCTTTAAAAATGTAGTACTTGGGGAACAATGGGTTGATCTGTTTTATAGTTGCCTTAGCAACTGGATGACCATGTAGCAAAGGAATATTTATATGAAGATTTATCATGAAGAAAATTAGTCCTATAGATATACTAATTTCATAGAAGTAGTAAGACACACATAACAGAAGATAATCTCTGAGCTAAGTGCGGGGGTGTCTAATTTTTATTCTTGTCTAAATGTTACCATGGTCAGGTGAAAAATGGACTTTGTATTGATTTTTGTATTAAGTCTTATCAAAAATGAGAAATTTTCACAAAGAATGATTTCAAAGGAAACAATATTGTCTCCCACACAATCATATTTCTTATGAAGAAAAATTTCAATGGCCTGTTAGACTGAGAATAGTGCGTAGGGAAGGAATTACCAAGTGTACATAATTGATGAGAATAGAATGAGAAAACTGTGGGGGGCGGGGAGAGAAGCATGGACTGAGTCACTACTGTGAAGCGTTGTGATGTGTTATAGAAGGAGCATAAGACAGAACAGTCTACAGTCCAGTAGGTAGACTCTCACAATCCAAGATGTGAGAAATAACAGAGAACCTTTCTATATGAGAAGAGACCTTTCATGGGGGGACGGAGCATTTAAAGCAGAATGACCATTGTGCTTTTATTTGCAATGTGATCAGTTGAGGGGAGAAGAGACTAAATCCTGGTGGTACCAGTATACTGTATTATTAACATATCTGAACCACAACTGAATAACAACAACGAAATCTTAATAAAAAAGAAAAAAAATTAAGTTTAACCTCCTAGCCTATAGGTGGCTTATAAACAGGCTACTCAGGAGGCAAAGGTAGCTAGATTTTTAAATAAAAATGGAGAGCAATGACTTGAATTATTGCTCAGTGGAAAAGTCATTGACTTCATGCATGAGTTAGCTGCTTATGTTGATTTTTGTCTCTTAGTGTGAAGGAAAATGGAAGAGAGAAAAACCTCAATGAATATCAAAATTCCGATGATAGGAATATTACAGCTGAATAAATATCATACAGGTAAACATGATCAAAACAAAACTTACAGTTGTGATAATGACTTAGGAAATGAAGGTGTTGTTTAAGTAAAATTAACCCAGAGTGAATTCTACTTTTTAAATGATTTCCAATCAATCATATCTATCAAATGAATGATAATGTCAAATATATTAATATAGCGTAAAGATGTTATATAGATACCTATAACAGTGTATTTGATTACAAATGTGGCTGTATTTTAGGGCAGAAAGTTTGGTCATTTTGGAAGGGTTGTTTGTTTAATGAACACAAGGGAAAGGAAAATGTGAGAGATTTTAATCTAGAGAGATAATCTATTAGGATGAAAATATTAATGATAAAAGGAGGTCTCAGTGTTTAAGAATGAGGAAAAGCCTAAAGAATTGATAGTGGTTAGACTAAGTATCTATAGATGCAAGAAAATGTGTATCAAGGCTGCTTGGATTGATGCAAAAATATAAAATAATAGTCATGCTGACGTGGAAATGGGAACCATGTGCATGGAAATCCTACATTACTATAGAAAACCAGGAGTTTTTCAGTCATTGGAAAACTGTGACATTCACTAAAGGGAAACAAAGTCCAACGAGGGAGATGGAGAAGGTTACTACATGGGAGACTGTTACACTATTGATGCTTGGTATGACCCTGTGGAGAATAAGAGAGAGAACTCAATGGCAACTAAAGGCTAAAAGTCTATTATAAAAGCTACCTTTGTTTTATTTTTGTTCCAGTTAAGATTAGAATGTAAATCATTGCTATGCATTAGTATCTTTGAATCCTTGTGTGACCTCATCCCCAGAAACGAGAGGTCTGGGTTAAGGATATGTAGGGGCAACATTCCTATGCAAATATTTTTCATGTATATACAAATACAGCACTACTTATGCACTCTGGACTCTCACTATGCCTATTAAAAGTCAGTTACTGTTAGGGAAGAAGTATTTTGATGGGAATTGTTGCTAAAGAACTGATTACTAGCAGTCTAAAGTAGGCATATATGAAACAGAGGCTGCAGAGAAAATAACCATCACAAACAACTCACGTCAGCCAGGACAGTTTGGAGTATTCATTCATCTCCTTTGTTTTTAGATTCAGGTTTTGTCTTTGATAATACATCTATTTCGCTCCCTATATTGTTATTTTATGCTTTTACTGATTTTTACTCTTTTCAGGCTGTTCAGATGGTAATCAGTTTTATTGGTGTTCTCAAATGATTATCTTATTTTTGATCAATTTTGTTTATTTTTTTCCCAAATTATGTGCGACTTTATTATTCCTTTCATCTTGCTTTGGATTATCTTTTGTTTAATATTTTTAGCTTCATAAAAAAGAGTAAAAGTAAAATATTTTTAAAGGACCTTTTTTATGTTTTTATTGATATTTATTAAGCTCTACATTTTTCTCTCATTAAAAAAAATCTTTGAGATTCTTTCTAGAACACATTATTTCTTAAGTTCAATAGAAAATAGGGACATCTGAAAAATTGATAAGAAATTATAGCATTAACTACTTCTCTTATAAAACCTATAATACACATAATTCAGTGTATGAATATATACATATAGTTTAAATGAAAAAAGATGCTGAGAAACAAAGATTCAGAGGATTTGCCATGAGGTTTTGTCCCACAGATTTCCACCAATATGGTTACCTAGACATGAGCTGGACAAGAACAACAAAGTGAATTGAGGAAAGCCAGGAGAATTCAGTCATACAAAGAAAAAATGCTGTAAGGAGCCTAAGAAATGCTGAAAGTTGGAAAGATAAATTAATNACCACATGTATCAATTTAAATATCAAATAAGCATGTCACTCTCATTTTGTAGTGTATTATTCTATGCACCCTATTAAACTATACAGTGCACCTATAGACCAACATTAAATTAACAATAAAAATACCTGTTGATTTCTAATTAAACTGTTTTCTCTATTCTTGCTTTTATTATGCTTTGTATTTCAGATAAAAATTTTCCTCATTTGATACATCTTTTCTAAATCAGCATTTGAAGACATTTAATTATAGCTCTTAAGTATATGATTTTTACAATGGTATCATTAGATACTTATATTCTAGTTTCTTTTATCTTGGACCATAAAATATGATCAGTGCTTAAGCTGTAATTTCTCTCTAAAGAAATGAATTACTCCTGGTGAAGAGTCCACTTATCTGAAATGCACTAACACAATTGTTATTCTATAGTAATAATTACTCCCCATAGCAAAGAGCAGGAATTCATCTTCCCTCATGTGCAGCCTAATTCCTATCAGTTATAATTATTATAAATTATTGTTATTATGGTCTTCCATTTAGAAATATTACTTCATTTAATTATATGAGCCATTCTGACTCTTTTATTAAAAAGGATTTCTTCTTCATACGATATAGACTGATTCTACTTTGCCATCTCTCTACTCTTCCCATTTACTCCCTTCCTATCCCCCATCCATATTCACTCCCTTTCTGTCAATCATTAGAAAAGGACAGGCTCATTCTACATCTCCATATCAATAGAGTACTTGAGGTTCCAGATAGAGCAATGAGAAAACTTAAGAAAATTAGGAGGTAAAAATTGGAAAGGAAGAAGTCAAAGTATTTTTATTCACAGATGATTTGAGAGTGTACATAAGCAAACCCCAAAACTACCTGGGAACTCTTGCAGCTGATTATACCTGTAGAAAAATGGCTGGATATAAGATTAGCTAAAAAAAAAATTGCAGTGCTACTATATACAAATGTTAAATCATGTTGAGATTTACAGAACTTGGAAGAATGGTACTTAACTTTGTAAGGAAGAACAAAAAAAAGTATAGTTAAAACAATCCTGTACAGTAAAATAAATTCTGGAAGTATCACTCTCCCTGATTTCAAGCTCTACTTCAAAGCTAGAGCAATAAAAACCACATGGTTTTGGCCGAAAAACAGAAGGTGGATCAATGGAATCAAATTAAAGACACAGACAGACATAAATCCACACACTTGTCTAATCCTGATTTTTCACAATGAAGCCAAAATGATACACTGGGGGAAAAAAGGCGTCTTCAACAAATGGTGTTGTTCTAACTAAATGTCATCATGCAGAGAATAGAAATACTTTTCACCGTGTGTATTCAGGCTATTCCTGTTTTAGTTTTTTTTTTTTTTGTACTCTCAGCCCCTGAATAATGTCACACAGAGAGAATTATTATTAATAATAGAAGCTTAGCCTTAGATTAGGTTTGTTTACAACTAGCTCTTATAACTTAAATTAACCAATTTCTATTCATCTAAGTTTAAGCAAGTGGCTCTTTACCTCTCCACACCATCGTGTGTCCTACTTGGTCAGCATCTCACAGTTCGATTCATACCCTGAGTTCTGTTTTATCCCTGACATCCTTCCTATTCTCTCCCACCTAATTATTGCCACCCAGCTCTTTACCAAACAGAAAGTGCCTTATCTGAGACACATCTTCACAGTGTATAAAATGATTATCAACAAGAACACTGCAGAAAACTCAAGTCCAAGTAGACTAGAGACATCAACATGTATCCAGATACACTGAACCTGACAGAAGAGGAAGTAGGAAATGACCTTAAATGTATTGTCATGGGAGACAATTTCTTGAATAACACCAATAACATAGCCACTAAGATTGACACTTAATAGATGGGACCACATGAAACTGAAAAGCTTCTGTAAGGCAGAGGACACCATAACTATAACAGAATGGCAGCCTTCAGAAAGGGAAAAGATCTTTATCAACTTCACATTTTTACAGGGGGATAGTTTCCAAAATATTAAAAGAACTTAAGAATTTAGATATCAGCAAAGAATATAATCCAGTAAAAATGGGGTACAGATCTAAGTAAGAATCCCCTAACAGAGGAATCTCAAATGGACTAGAAGTGCGTAAAGAAATGTCAATATCTTTTTCCATCAGGGAAATGCAAATCTAAAGAGCTCTGAGATTCCATCTTACACTTGTCAGACAGCTAAGATGAAGAACACAAGTACAGCTCAAAAGAAGATAGGAGTGAAAACTTTTACATCCATTTTTGAATCCAAGATGTGGGTTTCTCAGCAAACTGGAGATCTATTTATCTCCATACTCAGCTCTTGAGTATAAAACCAAAGAATGTTCCATCATATCATAAGGATGCATTCTCAACTATGTTCCTAGAAGCTTTGAAAAGAAA
>JAQHUG010000383.1:306240-321107 GCA_028555095.1 Dicrostonyx torquatus | reverse complement strand
AAAAAAAAAAAAAAATCCTCATACAGAAAGGGCATAACTGACTTGTTAATAAAAGAAAAAATAAGAGCATTCTTAATGATTAATGCAGAGTAAAGAGTTGTTAGTTTTATGGAAATGAGCCTTGACAAATTGTTAGAATATCAGAATAAAGACTGAGAGCCATCAAAAAAAAAAAAGATTTGTAATTTAAAATTAGTAGGAAGTGACTCATGCCATAATTTTAAAGGCAAAGGGCATCCTGACAAAAATGGAATATATCACGAATCGCACAGTGCATATCCTGACAAGTGCATATGTGTGTCTCAGTTCACATCGGTTCTTTATAGTACTAAATAAGAGTTCAAAGTAATAATGACTATGGAAATCTATGTCTAATGCAATAAATTTTAGAAATACCAAATACTAAATGTAAAAGCTGTAAAAAAAAAAAAGATCAATTGTTGCATATTTATCAAAGGCCTTTCAATGGAAGATATCAAAACAGAAAATTATTGGTGCATTTGAAATGATCTAAACACTTATTTATCTTTGAAATAAAATATATGTTTAAATGATAAATTCCTAATGAGAAAAAAAAATCTGGTTATTTCTTTAAATTTAATTGCCAAAAACTTAAGCAAAATGAATTTACAAATCATAAAAGTAATCAGTGATTATAAATGATTGCTAAAAAACAATTAAGCTAATGAGAAATTTTTTTACTAGTGCATTTTACTGTATGTGAAACTTACTTAGAAACAGAAAATGCACTTACAGCCTAAAGATATGCTCCGTTCATGTGATACACAAATACAGAACAGACTCCGTGTTGGAACCTGTCAGCAGTGTGGGAGACAGCCCCTCTGTGTACTGCTGCGGGGAGGGGCCATCTGTTCCAACTTTCTGGAAGACATTTGGCAGTAGGAGTGCTTGTCTCTGACATAAGTTGGGGCAGCAACAAGCAGGTTAATTGAATGAGTATTTGACAACCTTTCCTTCACAGTTTTATTTTGAGGGGAAAAAGAAGAATGTGTTTAATGATTAATTCAGCTACGGCCTTATTTTGGCTTGCAAATTCTGAGTCCACCCTTTCTTGTTTGCGAACTTGTGTTCTCTCTTTTCCTCTCTCTCTTTGTTAGTTGCCTATTTTTGCTACCGATAGGGATACTACCATCTTAAAGCTTTCATAGACTATTTTCACAGAATTATCCAGAATACTTTCCAATACAGTACTGATAGCCTGTTAAAAATAATCACCAATAATTATATAAAAATATTGATAATTTGTGTTTATTGTTTTAAATACGTAATTGTATTTTCACAGAAACATTTCATTCTTTCCCTCATTTTGGACAAAAACATAATTGACTCAACTCCTAGAACGTTTAAGTAGGTGATCCGAGCTGAAGTTCACTGAGACAACTGTGGACATTCAGTTATGGAATGTCAGTACATAGTTTAAGAAAACTGAAAACATTAATGTGTAACGTAGTTATGTGAAGGTCAGCCAGTTGTTGCTTTAGAGTATACATTGCCATCCTTCAATGACCATTTATATCACCCTTCTGTTAGACAATAGAAATAAATCTACATGTTTACATAGTATGATAAAAAAATCAAGTTGCAGCAACATGTATCTTCTAATTTCTTCTGAAAACGGAATTACTGATTTTTTATCTAATATTTTCATTAACAAAGGCTCTAAAACATATTACTGTAGTATGTCTGTAATGGAAGCTATGCAACTTCTCATATTTTCTTTATCTTTGTTTTCTTGTATGGGATTAAGTCTTGCTATATGTAGCCCATACCGACTCTAAACTCATGTATCTCCTGCATCACCACTCTGACTTCCACAATTACAGTCATTATGACACAATATTCAGTTTATTCAACTTTCCTTACTGATCTTTGTCTCCTCTCCCCTCCCTGCCATGCCCTCTATTAACAGAACATAGCATGTCACATTCTACAAATGAGGTATGTCTTTGACCCTCCGTATTATTTCCTAAAATATTACAGGAGAGAAAAGAAATTTGTAAAGATATATCGATTGTTACCTGCAATGGTTTGTCCAGTTAATCATTCCTCCTCTTTGTACAGAACCAAACTATAGTAAAATTTATAAAATTGAAACCAAGATATTAGGGAACATCAATGAGAATACAATAATTTTATGTAAGCAAGATAGGAATAGTTTTGAGTAAAATTAGATAAGGAAGTCTGATGCTTTTTGTCAATGTCACTTTAAGGGTGACATTGATGGCATATTCAGGAAAGAACTTTTAAACTGAAGAACTACTGTCCACTACTGATTTCTGGGAAAAGAAGAATTATCCTCTCCAATGAATAAGTGCCCTTATTGGCTGTCCAGTGAAGTGTGATAAGCTCTGAAATCATATACATTCAAAAAGAAAAACACAGACTCAGCATGATGTATTTATCAATTTCTGTGCATGCACACATGCACGCACACACACAGAGGTATACATGTATTTGTCACATTACTATCAAAGAAAGTGAAATATCAACTTAAGAGTGGATGGGGAGATGGGAAAGACGAGGAGTCGGACAGTCATGTAATTCTATTTCAGTGAAAAACATATTTTATAAAGTGAACTTTCAAAATGAAGAAAAATTAAAATGAGTTCATTATTCTCTGGCATTATTTCTTTAAACAAATTGCCAAACACTAAAATATAAATCAAACACCATTTTATTTTTAAAACATTTTTTATTAATTCCTTGAGAATCTCATACACTTTCCTTTGGTCATAGTTACTACCCCATCCCCTCTTATATCCACTCTCTTCACCCTCCCCAGCCTCCTCTCTCAACTTTGAGTTTCCTTGTCATCCTCACAATTAATTCCTGCCTGTGCTGCATAACCAGTTCTGGGGACACCCAGGAAAATGTGCAGCTTACTAGGGTACATTAGTAAAGAAAACTGACTTTTACTCTTCTTGGGGCTGCCAAGCATCAACAAGTCTTCAACTACTGGTGAGATTTTCTGTTCATTGTCTCTCTCAAAGCTCGGATTTTGTCTAGGTTGAACTTTTACTGGTCTTATGCACATTCTCACATACATCCTAAATATATATGTGTGTGTGTGTGTGTGTGTGTGTGTGTGTGTGTGTGTCTGTTATGTCTATGAAAATGGTTTCCTTAATGTTACCCACCACTCTCATCCTAAAACCCCTTTTCTTCTTTGAGTATCTATGATCATTAGGGAGAGAGTTGTGATATTTACTCCCCATTTAATGATGATCACTTCACAGCCGCTTACTCTCTACATATTAACCAGTGGGTCCTCTGCATGTCAATTGCCATCTACGCTGATGAGGATTGAGGGATGCAGGAGTATATTAATGTTCCATTAGGAGTTGTGTTAATAGTATTTCTGTTTAGCAGAATAATAGTACTGGGTTTTCACTAAAGATAAATTATGACCACTCATAATTTATACTGACTTGAATTAGTATGCACACCATAATAGACTATTATATTTTGGACAGCTAGTAATGGGAATTTACATGGTTCTGAAGACCAGGACTCCAAAATCATGGTTCTTACACGACTGTTTTCATCCTGAAGCCAATTCTCTTTCTCTCTTCATGGTTTTACCCAGGGACCTTCTCTGAATTCTTGGGTGGTGTCACACAGTGACTGTTTGTTTTCCCTTTCCTCCATGAGAAGTCTTATACAATATCCACTCTTCAGTCATTAGCCAATGGGTATAAGGATTCAACATCGAAATTGTGTAGAAGCAGTCAGCCAATGGTAGTCTATTGTGACCTTCCATAATCCTTGTCCTCTGGCATGCCAGAAACATTCACTATATCTTATAACCTTGAAATTCTCCACACTCTATTATCAGCTGTGAAGTCCAAAGTCTCAAGTGTTATCTAAATATTATTAAAATTATGTGAATGAGGCTTAACGTTCAATCATTCTGGGATATGCTTTATTTCCAGATACGAATTTGCAAGATCAGACAAAGTGTGTGTTTCTATAATACATGAGAATTCTCATTTCAGGATGAAGAATTAAAATAAAAAAGAAATGAGTAGAATTCTTCAATCAAGTCCTAATAAAGTTTCGACTTTCTTCTCAATAAATATCGCTTTGCACATGTGGTAACATGGGAACATTTTGTGGTTAAATATAGACGTTGGCAGACGAACAATGACTAGGATCTAGTCCATGTTTTCTTTTTCAAATACAGAGACCTATTTTTCCATTTCATGTATTGGAATTATTTCAAAACTGTTTTAATAATATTTTCTTTATTGGTTTATTTGCTTGCATTTTGCTTTTGTACATTAGAAATCTTTTTCGTTTTACTATGGAATTTGAACCATGGTGAAAATCAGACTCTCCTGATGGGAGAGCAATGTGGAGAGGCAATGACAGAGCAAGGAGATGGAAAGGAGATGAAAAAGAGGCCTTGCCAGGCACAGCCTTCCAGACTCCCCACTGCGGCGTCAGGTATGAAGGATGCTGTTTGGAGATTCTGTACAACAAAGACCTTTGAATATGACCTCTGGTAGGTAATGCCTAAAGGGGAAAAGATGTGTAACGTCTACACTACACTATCTACAATGAATCACTACTTACAAAATGATATTTAGTGAAATACTTATTATTCTGAATGACTGCCCTTTTGGTTAATAGCTCATTAAACAACAGCAACAGTAACAAAATAACAATCAGAGCAAAGAATCAACCATCATATTTCTTATAGTTCCTTTGAGTCATACATTTCCTTAGCAATCATGGTTTGCCTGAGTCAACCAAGTAAAACATGGGTGAGTTAGGAAAATAAAAAGCCTAACAGTGGGCTCAAGATCTTCAGCTGAGCCTTATTTTCCTAGCAAGCCCTAGAATCTGTTCTCTTTCTCTTCATTGTCTCATTGCTGTGCTTCGGCCCCATTTCCCAATTCCTCTGCATGACTCTTCATGGCACCGACCAGTTCCACTAATCTGAGTCCAGGGGTCATTTCCATTTCTAGTCTGAAATCAGGAGTATTTCCGAGTTAACAACCTGCTTGTGTAAAAGAGACTATTATTTAGTACGATGGGCCCTGCCTGGAACAATTTCCTGGATCATATCTAGTGGCAAATGTGGAGACTGTGGCAGATGGAGCACATTATTCATTGAGGGGAGCACTACTGCTTGGAGCTGACTCTCTGCACCCCAATCAAAGGAAAATGAAGGCTTTGCCTCTGGATCTTAAGATTATGATATCATGGAAACACTGCCGTCTTGATGATTACATTTGAGAATCTGTTTTCTCATAGAACTTCTGTAATAAAACATTTTAAGAGGTCTATTATTTATCTTTATGGCTCCGTCTGGTTTAATATCAACTGTAATGACAAAAACCTGTGGAGAACATCTGAGGAAAGAGGACCACCAGCCTAACTTCCCTCGTTTCCCATAGAGATGTCAAAAACAGCAGATGGCCTTAAGTCATTGGATGTTATTTAGCATCCCTGTTAGACCTGTATCACATTTCCCTAAACATTTAGTCTATCGTATTAAAATAGCTACTACAACATGCATTTTTAAATTTAACAACATGCTTCATTCAAACACTTAATTTTCCTAGGTAGTGCTTATGGCTATCAACTGAATTTCTGGATTTAAGAATTGCGATGAGGGGGCTGGAGAGATGGCTCAGTGGTTAAGTGCATTGCTTGCTCTTCCAAAGGTCCTGAGTTCAATTCCCGGCAACCACATGGTGGCTCACAACCATCTGTAATGAGATCTGGTGCCCTCTTCTGGCCTGCAGACATACACACAGACAGAATATTGTACAAATAATAAATAAATATTTTTTTTTTAAAAAGAATTGCGATGAACACAGGGGGACATTTTGAGCTTCACAGTTTCCCAGATGTTGACACTGTGTGTTAACAATCATTGTTACTTCTCACAGAAAGCCCCTCGGTCTTATGACAACTATAATGTCATCTGTTACTTATTTACAAATGTTTAAAAATATTATAGGCTACTATTAAAAATCAAAACTAGAAAGTATTTAGTAGATGAAACATAAAAGCAAATGCCATGAGATCATTAAATTTGAGATTGAAACTACGGCCGGTTGTAAAGGACGGAATTCTGATAGTCTTCATAAGCTCACGTGGTATGTATGTAACGTGCTCACGTGTCACATAATGCCGTGACACTCCTGCTGAGAGAGGAAGAATTTCAGATGGTGACTTTCCTCATGAGCTCCCTCACTTTGCCACTACCCTTGGTTGTTCTTCTCTGCCTTCCTACAATTTATACCATAGACACAGCAAGCTGCTACGCAGGGAAAATGTTATACTAACGTCAAAAGGAGCAGTGAATTACCCTCAAGTGGAGAGGCCCAGCAGTGTGGCTGCCAGATGTCAGTCTCGCTGCAGTTAAATGCTGAGAACTACTACATTTCCACATTTGTAATTTGTCGCTCTGAACATGTGGAGTTCTATTTCCACTCGCTGAACATGAAGCCATTGGTAGAAAGCATAATGCCATAGGAGAGGATGATTTTCCTTTTCTCTGGGTTATTTTTGTAGTGATTGGGCAGTAGAATCCATGATATAAAGGCACAACTCTTAGCCTGTGCCAGTATTTTAAGCCATATTAAATGCATATTTTCTGTCCTCATCATGTCAGAATTCTTGACATTCCACCAGATTTTATTCTAATATTATTCAAAATAACTGGTTTCTCTTCACATTACCTAGTTTTAGTAAAGATAGACTGTTTTTGAAATTAAGAATAATTCATTTACAAAAAGAAAGGCCTTTAAAAATTATTCTTTTTCTGAATCTGAGGCATGAGAAGGGATGTTGATAGATAGTAATCATTGGTATAATTTCAAAGTCTTCCTGAAGCATTTGTGAGAATTTTCTCTAAAATTTTTGGTGATGATTTTAATTTAGCAACTAAATAAATAAGCTCTAAAACAGAGGTAAAACAATGACATCTCAGAACTCTAAATTATTTTAATTTCAAACACAGGAAGGACGATTTCAAGAAGCCACATTTAATTATAGTATGTACCAGTTATATTCATTGAAAGCACATGCTAGCAATAGAATAAAAAGTCCAGATTTTGATAGCTCCTGAGACTTTCGGGCATTTTAGGGTGTGTGTTTTAGATAACTAACTAGAATCAAATAGATACACCAACTGAGGCAACATGACCAACCTCTTTGCATTTATTTCTATAGTATGTGCTCTGATGATGATGGAACCTCATTTGAAAGTTTGCTAAATCTACTTTAGGGTTTATTAATCTACATAGAAACTCCTTGGCCAGGGCTGGAGAGATGGCTCAGAGGTTAAGAGCACTGGATGTTTTTCCAGAAGTCCTGAGTTCAATTCCCAGCAACTACATGGTGGCTCACAACCATCTGTAATGAGATCTGATGTCCTCTTCTGACCTGTAGGCAAAAATGCAAGCAGAAAACTGTGTACATAATAAACAAATAAAATATTTTAAAAAAGAAATAAATGCTTTAATAAATATTTAAAAAAAAGGAACTCCTTAGCCAAATTTCATGAATAGATCTGGGGCTAGAATGGCACTATACTCAACATTTGCATTAGGGTACCTACTTTATAATAATAAAAGTTATGAATACATGAAAATTACATTTGATATAACTGTGGGAAAGTGAATATTTCTTTATTTTTGAATATGTAAACCTCAGCCCCCTTTCCCAATGTTCTGGAACAATTAAATTGCTTTCCTCTCAGGTAAAGACTAATTAGTTACACAGTGGATCTTCTCACCATCAGAGACCCTTTGTTTATTTTCTACTGGGTTTGAATAAATTAATGTTAAAAGTTCTTGTTGTTTCTCTATTTTGTTCTTATGTGAAACTCTGCTGGGTGGAGGAGGAGCAGAACTGGTTCTGTTCCCTGTTTTGAAATCGCACAGCAGTCCCAGCAGCGACTAAGCTGCTCCTTTGCTCTGCATTGTCACCTGCTGACTCTCTTCCTACAAGGCAGCAAATTTGGATGAAAAGAGTAAATACGGCTTTCATTGTCACTTCCCAGTACACTCAGGATTCAGATGCAAAGACTCAATAGTCATAAAATAAAAATAGCTTGTCACAATATATTTTAATCATTTAGAGCACGAATGTAGATAATAATAATTTATATTTCACTAACATAAGCGATCATTTCATTTAAATAATGTTGTGGCCACCAAGACATTTACACAAAATTTTGGAAGTATACTTCATATTGTTTTCCTGTAAAGAAAACGCCATATGATTTTCACAAGAAATGGAGCTGTCCTTGCATCATTAGCCAACTAACCACAGAGATTCCTTCTTTCCTTCTTTCCTTCCTCCCTTCCTCCCTCTGTCGTTCCCTCCCTCCCTTTCTTCCATCCTTCCTCCTTCCTTCTTCTCTTATTCCCATCATTGCTATGTTAGTTCATCTAGTAATTTATAGTCCAATTTCTATAATGCATATATTTTTTACCCTATATGCAATTGTGGGATAAAGGAGAAAAACTATAAATTGTAGTTTTTCATGAATATGAAATTGTAGGAAAGCAATTTAATTGTTCCAGAACATTGGGAAAGGGGGCTGAGGTTTACATATTCAAAAATAAAGAAATATTCACTTTCCCACAGTTATATCAAATGTAATTTTCATGTATTCATAACTTTTATTATTATAAAGTAGGTACCCTAATGCAAATGTTGAGTATAGTGCCATTCTAGCCCCAGATCTATTCATGAAAGAACAGCAAAACACAGACAAAGCACTCAAGGGCACCATGATTACCTCTGCCATCTTCAAAGAAAAAGTTCTTCACTCACAGATTAATTGTAGTGAGGGGACATCAATGCTTTCAAATTTAATCCCTTGTTTTTATGAATATGTATTTAGTAAGTTAGACAACCCTGCTATTTCCAATTGGTGGGATAGATGTGAACATCTGACCAATATTTTTCTCAAGATGATCTCATAGTTTTTAAATATTTACTAACTATAGTAAATGAATTGTCTTTTTTTATATTTTAAGTTTTAATTTATGGCTCAAAATGTATACCCTAGGTTTTGTATATTTGAATATATTTTGAATTTTATTTATACATAATCTTATCTGTCTATGTGTGTCTAGATCTAGTGAAGGCTGGAAAAGGACATTGGTTCCCCCGAGTGGGATGACAGGTGATATGGGATGCCATATGCTAATTTTGGGAACTGGACTACTATAGCCAGACAATGAAAGTTCTTATCTGTTGGCCATTCTCTCTGGCCCCTAGCCTACTATTCTATTTTTCTGTGAATGACTAATGAGTATTAACCTAGAAATATTAGTCAATAACAATATTATAATTTCATGTCCTATGTTAACTTTCATTAATCCAGAGATGTGTGCTTACACGTTTGGCTACCCTATTACCTTGATAATATTTCCTTGTATTTACCTGAGCTTTCTCAGCAGGTTGTTTGAAACCCTCTTACTAATGCTGTAAATATTTGAGGTTCCTCTTTGTTATTGGGTTATTTCTTTTATTATTATGAAATTGTCTTCTCTAACACTGAGTTAGTAGCCACAGATATTGGCTAACCAGGCAACAAAGTTGTCCATTATGAAGATCTAGCTGTCTTAGTATGGTATATATTTTCACATCCTACTTCTTACCTATATTCCATACTGCATTTTTATTTTTATTTTATTTTTTATTTTTTTAATTTTTCGAGACAGGGTTTCTCTGTGGCTTTGGAGCCTGCACTGGAACTAGCTCTTGTAGACCAGGCTGGTCTTGAACTCACAGAGATCTGCCTGCCTCTGCCTCCCGAGTGCTGGGATTAAAGGCTTGCGCCACCACTGTGCAGCTCCATACTGTATTGACACAGGTTTCCTTCTGGTCTCTCATTAATCCTATTGTTTTCTTATTATACTAAAGCTGTGTAACAGTCTCTTTTACTTGTTTCATATTTCCAGGTTTCTCTTGGAATGAGTGTGTGTGTGTTTGATATATATATAGCAAATATATATACAAACTCAATATATATTAATATATAATATATATCAATTTATTTTCTTTGTTGAATTTTTAGGTATAAATTATGCTTTCATAGGTTTTGGGTTTTTTTACAGCTATGGTAGACATTTTTAACCTCAATTTATTAGTCTGCTATTAAAATGTATCACGTATGGCATAAGATAAACATTGAAATTTCCTTTTCTTTTCAAATCATTATTAAATTGTCAGAATTAAGTTTTAAATTTAGTATCAACCACATAACAAATTTTAAGTGACTAACTGATTTTTCGAATAGTTTGTGTCTTATAATTGTGGGTTTTTAAAATTTTTTTATATAATTTTTTTATTGTTAAAAGGAAAATTTACATTTACTCCCCTTGTTCCAGGCCTTCATGCTCCCCCACTACCCCACAGCCCTCCCCCTGCTTCCTTGAGATGGGGCAGGATACCCTGCCCTGTGGAAAGCCCAAGGTCCTCCCCCCTCCATCTCGGTCTAAGAAGGTGTGCACCCATATAAAATAGATTTCCAAAAAGCCAATACATGCAGAAGAGATAGGTGCCTGTGCCATTATCATTAGCTTCTCAGCCAGTCCCCATTGGCAGCCACATTCGGAAAGTCCGGTTTGGTCATATGCTCATTCAGTCCTGGAGTATTTATGACCAGTGTTCCTCATCATTTTGTATAGATGAAGATCTCTATCATGTCTCATTAAAATCCACTGAGGGAACCGCCACAAAGATCTAGGTATGTTGCTGGAGCATCATTGATAAAGGAAATGCTTTTGGAATCATTGTTTAATGATGTCAAGGTTTATTGCATATAGCAACAGCAAACATGGGTGAAGCTTACACATCAATCAAGAGAACAAGAGAGAAAGATATGAAAGAGACTGATACAAATATGGCCACTTGAATCATAACACAGATGCCAAATCAATTTGAGGGAAGAAGGAGTTACTTGCCACTAAACGATTGTATCTCAACTGTGAGTCCAGACATAAACACACAGAGCCACATCAATGTAAATCAGACCAGGCAAAGTTACATCTTATTTACATATGCACTTACATATAAAATAAAATTGCTCCCCAACTTGTAATGTTTTCTTGTATTGTACTTTTGTTACCCATTTTTAATGCTCTTGTTTGGTTGGGTTGTATAAAGTCAATGTTTCATGGAGACATAGTGGTTCCCTAAATTGGCTGCATTCTTTTAAGCATGTTCTTACCATTTCTGTCAAGCTGTTGTAGAACTTCTCAGGGTGGAATCACCTAATGCATTTCTCTTAGAGCAGCCTGAGAGTTAGCTTTGTGTTGTTTCCTGGGGTTGGATGCTCACAGTATGAGAGCTCATTATTCCTGAGCATTCTACACGGATCTCCAGCATTATACAAGCTACCCCGTGAGTGCAGCCAACCTTAGAGGTGCTGAGCTGAGTCAGGGAGACAATGAGCTTATTTTGTTAACTTTTTCTCTAGAATGTAGGACAGGAAGTGTTGCGTCCTAGCTTCCTGCCATCTTAAAGGGTTATGTAAGGCTTAATGGTACTTACCTTCTTCAGTTAACCACCTGCCACAGGTCCGCTCTAAGATTTCTTGTGTTGTTTCTGGAGTTTATCTTTAATGTAAGCACCCTGCACATTGTTCAGACTAGAAATAAGCATACTTTTAAAATGATAATCGGAACTAGCTTAGATGGCACGTTCAAATTTTCTCTGTCAATTGTTTCAGTTCATTTGACCTTATTAAAAAAAGAATGAGGTCCGAATCAAAAAGTAATTGAAGGACACAATATTAGTGAATGCAACAAATATTTTACCTCTGGAGTATAAAAAAAAAAATCACAAAATGTCAGGCACGCCTTCATTATTACAGTGTTGACTATCAACAATTAGCTTCCTATGTTTTTGAAGAAACAAACATCTAATTTTCAGTGCAAATTGACGTCATTTTGGAATTATACACAGAATATCATGCTATCCTTTCTTATTAGGAAGATTATATTTGACCTGAAGTATGGAAACTTGACCTTATCCACAAGTCGGCTGTCTATGGTTTTCCTTACTCATGGTCAATCAAAGTTTGAAAATAACATTTTGAAAAGTTCAGAAATAAACAACTTACGAGTTTAGAATGGCATAACCGTCTCAGTGAGAGGATGAAATCTCATTAAGTCTGATGCCTTTCATCTAAGTTTGTCATCTTCCAAAATATTTATAATGTATATTTTGTCTATCCACTAGGTACACACTGTGTTACTTAGTGATCAAATACTGGTCTGCTATTTGATCCAGTATCACAGTATTGCAATTCTTGGTTTTATAGCATCAATGTAGCCAAAAGGTACGTCACAGTTCTCATGTCATTCATAAGAGAGAATATTCATTGAAGATTTTATAATTATACATATATAATGAAATCTACAATACCAAAGTCGTGATGTCTCACTGTTGTTCAACATTGATTACACAACAAACTTCAAATTGTTACATTTTTTTTAAAACAATGCCTATAATTAATTTAAGTCATAATAGAGAACTTAAAAATATCACTTGTATGAGCTCAGAAAAAAAAATCCTTCCTATAGTCATAATGTTTTACAAGCCTACTGCATTTTAGTTTAAGTAATAAAATATTTCATGGCTCAATATGGAACAAATGAAAATGGCTTGTAAAGTATTTTAGTGAAGTAATTTCAGTGACTTCATATTACGTGTTCTCAACTGGAGGGACAATAACGCACCATGAAACTTGGGAACATCATAGGTGTGGAAATGAGCTGTTTTTAAACAACTTTTAGGATACAGTGAGTCTTATGTTATGCATGCCCTAATATTATTTAGATAAATGTAAAGAGACATAATTACACAACTGTAATAACATAATTACAGCCTGGACTACGCTAAACTTCAGAGCTGCCAGTCTTACTTGAAACTTACATGATTCATGCTGGATATAATGGAAAAAATGCACCCCTATGTACATATTAGCACAGTATTACAGTTTGAGCTAATAAAATACAACCCCAATGCATTCATTTACTTCTAAATCTGAAACTTAAAATGAAACTGAAAAAAGTATGTTGAATGATGTTTCATTTATTTTCTAAGAAATTGTTTATCTCTATCTTTCTGGCTCAATGGTTTTTTTCAGGGAATTTTTTTACTAATTTGTGCACTACCCCTTTCCTCAATAATAGTCACATGCACTTAGACCCTTACATATCTTTTACATGTGCTAGGGAACACACACAGAGTAGTTGAAATAACCAAGGTGATTCAAAGCCGGGCAATGGTGGTGCATGCCTTTAATCCCAGCACTTGGGAGGCAGCGGCAGGCAGATCTTTGTGAGTTTGATACTGGCCTGGTCTACAAGAGCTAGTTCCAGCGCAGGCTCCAAAGATACAGAAAAACCCTGTCTCGAAAAACCAAAAATAAAGAAAATAAAAGCAGTTCCATGCTTCAATATTGTTTGAAAAACAATTGTCAGTTACTATGCACCAACAGTGTCTGTTACTGAATTAGTTAATATGTATTAAAATTAATAGAATTAATATGAAAGACAGAAAATAAATAAAAGTAAAATGTGGCTCATTAGAATGGGTTTGACAATTCCTTGAAACTTGGTTTAAACTCTGACAGGGACTCAGTACAAAACTGGAACACACCGAAAGAGCACAAGGTTTAGATTAATATTACCCAAGTACATGAGATCATATTTGTGCCTATTATGTTATAGACAAAGGAGTAATTTTAAAAACTCAAAGGTGAGTCAGAAAAATTAAATAACAACCACTTATTAATTATCTTCAGAAATCGGTTGAGAAAGTCCATTATCTCCTATCAGACACTGAGAGGAAACACATCTACACAATGAGAATTCAATGAAGCCTGGAAAAACAAAACAAAAGCAAAACCTCCCTCTTTCCTTTGTGAGAATCTGCCTGACTAAGTAAACTATTACTGTCCTGGAAGACTAATTACAGCGATGTCGACTATAAAGTGTGCTTTAATATGGAAAATCAAATGGGTGCTTTTCCATCTTCAAATTGACAAGTGTGTATTAATAGTCTTATTAAAGTATACCTTTAAAAATCCTGAACCTGATACATCAATAGTATTCACAAATGTACTACCTGCACGAGAGAGTGCCTGGTTTTGTCGTTACTATGTAGCAGTTTTATTTTTGCTTCAGAATATGGATATGTGCCATTCTCACACTGCCATTCTAGTTCCACTGGAGGCTAACATACTAATTCATTATATAGCTCTGACAAAAACGGCAGAGAGAGATATATCAATGATTATTATTCAAAGTAACAATACAGTCTTTTGCAAATGAAACCTTTCAATTGTTCTTTATGGATGCCAAAAATACATTATTTTAAGACTTTACAACCCTTACATTTTATAAATAATGTTATTTACCATGTAACTAAACATTGAAGCAAACTATTATTTCTTTTCTTTATTTTATTTTTTAATTTTTGTTGTTTCTCTTCTAAAAATAAATTTATTTATTTGTTTTACATCCAAGAGGCAGTTTTCCCTCCCTTCTCTCTTCTCAGTCCTTCCCTCACACCTCTCTGTTCCAAGCCCTAATCCTCTCCCTCTCCTTTTCTGTTTAGGCAAGGGCAAATCTCGCGGGAGCATCAACAAAATGTGGCCTATCACGTTGCAGTAAGAGTAGGCACCTTCCCTTGCATTAAGGCTGTGCAAGGCAATGAAGTACGTAAAGTAGCGTGCCAAAATCCAGTAGAAGAGTCAGAGGCAGCCCTTGTTCCCACTGTTAAGAGTCCCAAGAAGACTACACAACTGTAACATATATGAATAGTGCCAAGGTCTGTCTCAGGCAGGCTCCCCGGTTGTC
>JAQHUG010000383.1:253536-271249 GCA_028555095.1 Dicrostonyx torquatus | reverse complement strand
AAGAATTCACATTAATCTCTACATCTCAGTTCCATTGTTATAAAATATCAACAATAACAACACCTGTGCACACCTTTATCATGAATATTCTATTACCATTATGTAAAAATGATTCATATATTTTCTATGAAATAATATATGTCAAAGGAATAATTTTTGTAATTATATGTCCATACAATATGTTAGACATTTTATTTCTCAGATTACATCTTAACCATCTTAACTAATGCAATATCTACATAGATTTAATTTTGTGTGCTTTATTGGACATAAATGGAATTTATAAATTAGGAGATTGAAAGAACATAGAACAACACATCATTTGACAAAAATATAAATCAGTTTTCAGTATTCTGATTCATCAAGAGTTCATAGCTATGGCCAATACATAATATGTATTAATATTTGATCTACAAAGTAGACATTGTGGAATAACATACATTTTAAATATTAAGAATGTATATAAATTTGAATATTAGCTGAAAGCAATTAGTTTTAGCTAGCTGGAATGTAGCTAAAATCTACTAACATTTTTAATGTATATCATGTTAAGATAAATTCATAATCATTATAAAACAAAACCATTATGATTTTCTCTTCCACACAGATCAGTTAATGAGAAGAAAACCAGGCATTCTCTGGTAGAGACCACTTTCCACTCATCCACAAATCTCACTACATGGTTTTAAAAGTCAATAGAATGAAAACTTGATATATAAAGCTCAGAAAATGGGGAGGGAAAATACAAAAGATAAAATGAGGAAAATTTTTCTTGATAAAGAAATGTCAAGTAGAAATCAGTGCTGGCGAATTCACCCTTGAGACGGGCCAGAGCTCCTTGAGAAAGGACTACTAATTACAAATACCAAGGGAGGAGGTGCTGATGAGGAGAGGAATAAGGCCATGGATAATTAAACTCCGAATAGAAAAAAAAGTGAAAACTTTGTAAAAGGCTTATGAGCAAGTGACATAAGAGATTGTGCAAAATGATAACTGCAGAATATTATTTTTAATTTACCTTGAAGATGGGGAAACATATGATAGACAGAACTGGTGTGAGAGATAACAGATTGGGTAATCCTGTTCCGACTGAAGATGAAATTAGACTCAAATTTTAACTTACCCAGAAATTCAGCAATGTGACAAATCATACCATGGAAATAACCTATAAGATATAATAATTTATAAGTAATAGTAAGTCAATAAATTAAGAAATCCTATGTTTTTCTTAGTTAAACAAAGAAAGCAGCATAAGAATTTCTTAACTGTATGGATACAGGGAATTGAATTATGGACTGATCATTTATCATTTTTTTAATTCTTAATAACAAAAGGAAGATGTCATTTTCTAGATCCTACATCTAATTTGTTTATCTCATTTTATTTCTGAGAAATATCTTTAAAACAATTTTTATAAGAAATACTAAAATATAATTTTAGGACATTGTTTTCTTGCTCTTTATATATTGTAATTGTATTATTTTATTTATATATAATTCTTGTAGCTTTCAAGACCATTTAAAATTAAATATCTGTGTATATGTGTATGTATGTATATTATTGAATGCAAATCAAAGTATGTATTCTTATTAACAACACTGACAATCATGCACGAAACACATTCAGGAGTGGCATACCCTATCTTTGAATCCTAAGCGCTTCATCTATGGTGTTGATGACCATTGGAAAAATGAGAAAGGAAGATAAAGGATCAATGGTACCGCAGGTTTTGATATTGTCAAAAAGTTGGATGATATGACATTTACTGCTGTGGTCTTTCTTTTTTGTCCTGGACTAGTCTTATCATTTATGAAAACAACCACTGTTTTTATAGGTCCAATTTTTAGCTTTGCCAATATTATTCTTTGTATGTTTACTATATACCTAACTCATAGTGGATGATTTAAATATCATGGAGCATGTTTCCATGCGGTACTAAATATTCTGATTTGAGTTTTTCTCAATGTATATATGCATTTTTAAATTAAAAACTGTCTCTTTAAACAGCTGTTTCTGTAACCACCAGCATCTCCACCCGCAAAATATCTTCCTCAGTACTCAGTAGCCATTGTTGTTAATCCTCTTTCAAAGCAGAAGTGTCGTTTTTCTAAATATAATCTCTATTGTGAGCATTTCACATTGCTTTTCAATATAGCGTTTTTGTTGATTATCTGGAAATTTCCCATCTTGCAGCCCCCAATCACACACAGTTCTCAGCCCTTCCATGTCTGCCCACACCCTTCTGGCCTTCTCCTTCTCCCAAACAAGTAAAAATAAAAGTAGGAATAAAGAGCAAGAAAAGCAAAACAAACAAACAAAAAACAAGTCCACTTTGTCTCTATACTCACCAGAGCATGGTAAAACCCTCAGTGACCTGTTTCTTAAATAGAACTGACTCCTCCCCTCGTGAACTCCCACCAGAAGTTATCAATTGGAGAGAGCTACATATCAGCATTCCCATCACAATCTTCAGGAATTCTCTTTGATGGCTTTCTATCTAAGCTGTTACCTTTTATGGAAGGGGTTGGGGGTATGGGTTGTCACAGAAGCTTTCCACCTCACTCCCTCTCAACTGTGCATTGCCAGTCATTGGTGTCACAGCAAAAGTAGCCTCCTTGCTCTTCGGAGTCAGTGGGAACATAGATCATGGACCTTCAGACAGTTTCTGGCAGTAGCACAGACCACAAACAGGGCCCTTGTGTGCAATAGGACCACTGACTCAGTCACAGATATCAACACAGATCCTGGTTGCATTAGGACTAGGCCAATGAATATCTACATTGTTTCAGGCTCCAGAACAGACCACTGACGTCACATTACCTTCTGAGGTTATAACAGCCACAGGCATCAACACAGACTCCAGCGACAGAAGAACCTTTGACTCAGATGTGGCTCTAGGTGGTGGCCCAGAGTAGGACATCATCATGGCCTCAGGTGGCAGTGCAGGTGCCTCCCATTATTATGGCCCCCACTGACAGCATGACCCATGGACATCAACATAGTTTCGGTCTGCAACACCAACCACAGATATCCATATGGCCTTGGCTGGTCACGCAGGCATGGACACCAACACAGCCCCTGGCTGTTGTAAGACCTTAGACTCAGATATTACCCTCAGTGGCAGCACAGGTCACAGTTAACTACAGTCACATCAACAGCCACCACTGAAGCAGCAAACCAGAGGATACCACCAAGGGTTCAGTCAACAGCACATATCATATACAGCCACATGGGTCCCTGGCTTCATCACGGCCTTTGGTAGGAACATGGAACACACAACCATGGCCTCCTGTGGCAGCATGGACCACTGTGTTCCCTTGAGGAGGTCAAATATAGCAAGTGACCTTTTTGTCTAGGGCTTCCTTCATTGCCCAGAGCCAGGGAGATCCCATGCTTGGGACTGAGTCTGCATCTGTATAAGTTCCAGGCTACTGCATACCACTCCACGGATGTACTGGACACAGACATGCTCCCCTGTTGACTGTTCCTTTCCACACCTGTTCCACCATCATGTCTCCAGTTCTGCTTCTCTCCATAGTAACTGTACCACTCCATTTTTCTGTCTTTCCCACGTCTTCATTGTATACTTGCTCATCATATTGTTGCCTGGCAGGCAGACACAGCCTAGCTGGCTTCTGTCAGGCCATGTCCATTTCATATACTTATATCATTTAGTGTATTTGTGTGTGTGTGTGTGTGTGTCTGTGTGTGTGTGTGTGTGTGTGTCTGTGTGATTTCTTAAGCATATAGAACATCATTCTTTCAAAGGGGGATAAAACCTGGTTAAAATACTTGGTTAAGAGCTTGATCATTTAGAACATTTATGCATTAGGATTTCTTGCTTGACTCATCATTGGAGTGAAACAGCCTACACAGGGAACTGGTGTCAGACCTTTCTGAGAAAATGAAATTAGGTTGTTGTCCAAATGTGTTCAGTAATCTTTCCTTCCTGTGTTCAATAATCTTTCCTTCCTTCCTTCCCTTCCTCCCTCCCTCCCTCCCTCCCTCCCTCTCTCTCTCTCTCTTCCTTCCTTTCTTTCTTCCTTTCTTTTTGTTTCTTCATGGCAGGTTTTCTCTGTCTTCCATGTAAATTGTTTATTGTCCTTCCCACATAGGATGCTTAGAAATACCAATTTATCTGAAACATCCCGTGTGGTAACTCTTGTTTCTGTGTCTCTTTCCATTATGCTACTTGCAATGATTTTATTTGCCAGCTTGAGACTCTATAGAATCTCCTGAGAAAGGACTCTCAGAGCAGAATTCTCTGGAGTCATCTGCTCTTCGGCATGCCTACAAATGGTTTTATTAACCGAGCTGGATTCCTATGGAGGGCTCCCCCTGAATCTACGTGGCATCTTTTTGTGGGCTGGGTTTTTTGAATGAATGAAAAGGAGAGAACATAGCAGTGACACTTACATCTTGGCAGTAGATCCACTTAGCAGAAGTGAAATCATGACATCTTGGCAGTAGGTCTACTTAGCAGAAGCAAAACCATGCCTGGCACTGTACACCTAGCTAACTAACCATGGGTCGAGAGGTCATTAATCTCAGAGGAGAATCTACCATGGTCACTCTCCTAAAACTAAAACTCCTAAAACTAAAGCTTAAAGTCTATTAGTCCAATCTCTAACTGAATTTTAAGTACTCATACCCTCAGAGAAGTACTGATTTCCCATCTCATCCAACAAACTCCTTTTGCACTGGGAAAAATTGACCACACAAAGTCACAATTAGTCAAATGAAGAGCAATACTCACTGTAAAGGTCTCAATTCCAGTCGTTCCTGCTAGAATACAGCTTGTGCTTGTGAGGGTCAGGGAATGTGACAGAAAAGTGTGGAGAAAGATTTATTTTTATTTTTTCATTTTTTTATTAAATTTAAAAGAAAAATTTACATTTACTCCCAAGGACCAGGAAGTCTGCTGTGAGATTGGACCTTCCAGGTATGACAGGGAAGTTTGACCCTTGGCAGCCCAACAAAATGGCTGCCTAGAAAGACCTCAACCATCCAGTATCAGCTCACATTTCCAAGAGATGAGGGAAATCTGGGGGACCAAACCACTAGGTAAAGAGTTAGAGGCAAATAGCTTCTCCCAGGAGCTGGAAAATTCGTCTTTCTTGGGGCTTCCTACTTTTGCCTGAAGACAGAATATGACCACTGCATGTGACTTTTGCCTTGATGTCCCAATGACAGACTGTTTGAGGCAACAACAGTCTGTCCCCTTCCTCTAATATGCTTTCGTTAGGAATTTTATCCCAGCCGCCAGAAATAAAACTTAGACATTACTGAATCTGTTAACATGAATCTATCACAGAGCTCAGAAGTGTCAAAAATCACATTATAAAAATGATTATCACTTGTGATAGTCATGAAGAGAACAATTTTCATATATTTACTAATTTAGCCATAGATGAAAATGATACAGAAAAAATATTTTTTAAGTTATATATTATCTTTTAAGAAATAGCAGTTATAGATGATAATTATTATTTATCTTTTTCTTGAAGGACAAATCAAAATCTAAATTGCAGGAAATGAAAAAAATGTGAATGAAACACATTTCTGATATTTGTGGGCGGGTAAGGAGATTTATGAGACTTAATTTTCTTTCCTGTTTTTCATTCATAGTTTTTAAGATATAGTTCCATTGTGGGCTCTGTGTGTGTATGTGTGTGTACAAGTAGTGCATTTTAAGTGTGTGCAGTTGCCTGGAGAGAGCAAACAAGAGTATCAGATCCACTGGAATTAGTTGTGGGTGTCGGTAATCAAACTGATATTCTGGAGGGGCCCAATGAACCTTAACCACTTTGCCATCTGTATCATTGTTTTTCTTTTAGATTTTACTTATGTATCTTTCTGTTATCTTGCCCATAGTCCTTATAAAATCATTTACCCTACAATCAAAATTGATGCATCGATTCACAGTTGGATAAGTCCAACTACCCACTTAGGAATGATTAAAACACAGTTAGCAGCAGCGCTCTGCATTGTTACACTTGTGTAAGCAATTTCACTAGGGTAGAACTGTCCAATTACTTTCAAATATATACAAGCAAAGCAGTGTAAACTTTACGGTGTTGTAGTTTAAAGAGAACAATAAAGTACGCATCAATTTACGTAAACCACCAAGCTTTTTTTTCCCCTTGCTGTTATCCACATGACTGTTATTAGTAGCAAAGACAGTTAAGGGTCAAATTGAAGACCATATAATTTGTAGAATATAGAAAAATATAGAATAGAGGTTGAAGTTCGCTAGCCCAGTAAATAATGTATCCTTAAGATGCAGATCTACTTTGGAAATGTTCAGTATGCTTCTGAAAGGCAGGGATTTCCAAATTGACAAAATCTATTTTCTGAAGGCTGTTTTCTTTCCTAATTACACTTTAGGCTGTATTTTTCTCTTTAGTAAATGAATCACTTTGCCTACATTTCAGCAGCCAACCTTTCCGGGAGCCGCTCAAATCTGCCCACATTTGTCAGCCCGCCAGCCTCGCTATCATTAACCCCGTCTGAACGCATGCCAAGTTGCTACTTCACTTCAGCTCGCCTAAGGACAGTTTGAACAAGTAGCATTAGGATTTCATTGAAATCAGCTCTGTAGCGAATGGGATGATTGCCAGCTGCCGTGTTTTGTCCAGCTGTTTAAGTGAATATTTAGGAGGTAGCTTAGGAGAGTTCATCCTCTCGTGTCATTGTTAGAGTCCTAGTCCAGGTGAAGCCTCATTGTGATCCCTACTTCTTCTCTGCATCCTTCTTTTTTTCCTATTACGTCTTTCTTCTTGACTTCATTTACCTCCCTTTATCTTCTCTCTATCCCTCTCAGACTCAGTTCTTATTTTGACTTTTATTTATTTTTTTAATTCTATTTTCCCTTTCCATATCATCTCTGTTCATGCTCTTCCATATTATTTATCCTATAACACAAAGAAATGAAGTATTAGGGCTAAAGGATAACACCATGCTGCAATATATTGATAGTAACTTTGTTGTTTTGATATGGAATTGTATCTGGTATCCTAATCCAAATGAGGTACTATAACTAAATGTCATAAATTGGACAGCTTACAAACAATATAACTTTATTTTGCTATCATATTTTCATACAATCACTTTCTCAGCCCTGTCCTCTCTATGTTGAATTCTCTAGCATCTGTTTATAAGGTCATTAAGTCCATTCCTCTACCTGAGCCATCCCCCAATGTCCAACTTCTTAACACCTTCATCCTATGTTTTCCAAGTTTATTTTGAGGGGACTTAATGTATATGAATTTCAAAACCCACTTCATATTAACTACCTGAGAACCGCCCTATAGTTTTCCTATTGATTTTAATTCTGTATTTTAAGTTGAACTAAGATTTTGTTTGTGCATAAGGTCTGAGAGCAATACTTCTACAGGAACAAAGGGGTTATTTAGGACTTTCAGTTTGGGTTTCCTAACTACATTGTGTTCAAATACTTCCCTGGGAATGAAAATAATCAACATAATGACAAACAGTCATGAAGAGCACTTCATAACAAAAAAAATGAGGCACTTAAATTGGGCGGTAATTTTTTTTTTAAAAAAATACACATCTAAAATTGTTAAATATAAGAATTTATATTTACTTGTTTGCATGCAAGTGTGTATGAGAGAGAGGCATAGAGAAAGAAAGATGGAGAGAGGAGTTGTGGAATAGTGAGCTGGTGCTAGTGAGCACATATTGTTCTTACAAAGAACCTGAGTTTGATTTCCAGCATCCATGATGGGTCATTCTTCTCTAGGGAATCATAAACTTCTGGCTTCCTCATGTAGAGAATACATACACAGAACCACACACATAAAGAAGCAAATTTTAAAGGTTAACAAACAATTACTTAATTAAAGAAGAGCAAGTAAGTCTCTTGAATTTTGACAACAGATGAATGTACATAATCAAAATTCCATATAGTAAAATAAAAAATTAAAAATACATAAATTATTTCTCAATTCCATGATGGTTAATTAATGTAAAATAGCATCATTCAGTTTTTCATTAGTATTTTCAAATATATTTGTAGGTGATCTGCTCTGTGGCAGTGACTCCATCAGTTCTGGAATTCAAAATAAAACCCTGCCCAAATTTGTTGTAAATTCTGAAAGACAGATTGATATTGTACTTATGGAATTGAATATTTCCTTAGCAATATAAGAAGGTCATTTGAGAGAGAGAGGACAGACATGGCTACAGAAGACAGAGTTAAAAAGATGAACCAATGGGCAGGACCTTCAGGACAAAAGGTATTTTTGTTCCTCATTATGGACCCAGTACTATGAAGTTGCTTATATGAAATCCTATTATCTTCTTAGTTATCAACTAACTACATTGTGGATGCTTTAAAGAATAGCACACAAGATTAAAATAAGTGTAATAAAAGTTAAAGGAATATTTCAGACAGGGAATTGTTCAAAGCTTTGATGCATAGATTGGGAAAAAGAACTGAGTAATTAGGACCTCGAAAAGGGAAGGAAAGTTAAAAGTTGTAGCAGGACAAATAGGGGTGGAGAAAAGGAGAAACTTCGGTTGAGGTACAGCTTAACTGTAAGGGCTGTCTCTGGCCCCTGAAGGACTTCACATTGCTGACTAATGCTTTCAAAATGTTGATTTATTTCACTTAGTCCTTGAGTTTATGATGATTTGCATGACTGCTGTAATGATATTCTTGGACACTGTATAAATTCAAGTTCATAGATGTCAGTGAGTAATATCCCTGCTAATGATGACACTATCAAAAGCATGTGTACCTGATTTACAGCGACATTCAAAAGACTTAGTGTTGAATAATGAAACATTACCTAATATAAGAGAAGGGGAGAGAAAAGTTAATATAAGCTGTGCAGGGTTTAGAGATCAAAGACAACTGATATGAATGCCATTCACAGGAGGAGAGCCCAGCAATATGGATGTATAAAAATTTATGTTAGCAATATATGAATCTTAAGATTTATCTTTTTTGTTCTAGAAAGCTCAGTGGATACAATAAAATGAAGAGTCCAAGTTCACAAGAATGATTTATTATATGCAAGAAAATTGATATGCAAATGGAAATTTACAAATTGAAAAAATTCCTGGACAAAGAGCAATGTCTAAAAAGTAAGAGATTGGCTGCTCTTATAGAGGGCTTATGTTGGATTGCCAGCACCCACATGGCAGTTCATTTTACTTCCTGGGGAACTGATGCCCAATCTTGACCAATTGGGTATTGCCCACAGTTTAAAACTAATAGAGAGAAATTTTTTTAAAAAATTGTTTTTCCAGTTCCAAGAATAGAATACAGATCGAGAGTACTAACAAAATATTTTCAATTTCAGAGCAAAATAAACACAGTTGTCTTATTATTTATGCTATTTTATATGATAAAAACAATAAAGAAACAAAATTTTCATTCTTAAGGTGGTACTTAATAATATTTCTTTATTCAGTAAAAAAGAGTGCCTCTTAGGAAAAAGAATGAACACATCTTATTTTGTAAACAATCACATAGGTGATAAATATCTGCTGGTTGTAAACAAACAATGAAATTCATCATTTACTTTAAACATGGCAAAAAAGCTTAGCCTACATTTATGAATACAATGTTTATATTGTAAGCAAGTTAAATTGTATAATTTATCTGTATAATTTTGATATCACAATGGTACTATTGAAGAATGCTTGCTGATGAAAAGATTTTGAATGACCATGACTACTAAGTGTTAATGAGAACTCATGGGCTATGCTAAGAATCATTCGAAACAACTGAATTCAAAATAATATGATGCTTTGTATATTCCTGTTTAAATCATCAAGCAAAGATTCATAGCAAAACAGGAGCTCAGCAACTTATTTCATGTCCCTCTCATGGCTTCTCTTCTGAAGGAACAGCATCACATCATGGACAATGCAGACAATGTGCTACATAGTTTTCATATTTCCTGGAAACTGAGAGTTTCATAAACCTAATAGAAGCTTCTTGTGAAATGCAAATAAGTGAAGAGCAACACACATTAAAAAGAAATACTCTTGCCTGTCTTTTCTTGTTTGAAGAAGTAAATAATTCAATCTTATTGTCTCTACTGATAGCCATCTTCTTTTAATACCTCCACCAAGTAAATACTCAACCAACCAATAATCTCTTCAAACTGATCAAATCATGGCCTGCTTCTGAAGTAGTGTGACAGTTTCTTCCTGCTAAGGAGAAAATCCAAGTTTCTTGTCACTTACTTATCACACACTCTGCCAAAAATTCCTTCTCTAGGAAAAAGTAAACATTTGAGATCTCCAAACCTCAAGATCCCAAAAACAGAATGAGGTCCGATCCAATCAAAGTTCACTTCTAGGTGCCAATGGAAGTACACCCTCCCCTAACTTTGAATAGCAAATTTATCAGCATTGGAAACCACACAGTGCCTTGAAAGCTGGCCATCCAATGTGTCCAGCTCACAGTCTTCCTTCCAATGCCTTTAGCTTATCATCTGAGGTTTGCTCTAACCACAATCATTTCAAAGAGTTTTTCATGAGATTAATATGGTCAGGAGATTTTATGCTGGATTCTATGTTGTTTTTGTGATGTTTCATAGCGAGCACTAAGACATTTTTAAGAGATTTATTTTATCTTATTGACATGTTGTGGAGGCTATTTGTGTGAGAGTCCATGTTCCTGTGTGTTTGGAGGCCATCACAGGGAAGAAGACAGTATCAGGTGTCTGGGAGATGCTGTTCCAAGCATTGTGGGCTGACTGAGTAGCTGCTTGGATTCGAATTCTGGTCCTCATGATGAAGCCGTGTTTTCCTCATTGTGCAGTTTCTCAAGTCTATCACTTTCTGAAATTTCTTTTTTTCTTTTTCCTTGTCTTTTTTTTTTAATAGTATTTCATGTTTCATACTTCATCTGCACTGTATTCTTTTCTTTTCTTTTTCTACCTGTCACTTCCATTTTCTGTCTAGAAGGCACTTAGTAAGTGTCTGAGAGAAAGAGTTTTCATAATCTGAAAAAAACTAATTAAGGTCTTGACATCCCTATAGCTAATATTTGTAGGAGGGTCCATCTTTATTTCTGTTACTCTCATTGGTTGAATAAAGGACTGCCTGGCCTATAGGAGAGGACACAGCCCTTAAGTGGGCGGAGTAGACAGAGCAGAAGGCAGTGAGAGAGAAAGTAAATGACATAGTCACCATGAGGAGCCCGCCATGAAGCCTCCAGGGTCAGACATGCCGAATGATCCCCGGTAAGATCACCACCTCATGGTGACACACAGAATTTTATAATGGGTTAGTTTAGATGTGAGAGCTAGCCAAGAAGAGGCTAGAGATAATGGGCCAGTCAGAGTTTGAATGAATGCTGTTCTCATGTGGTTATTTCGGATGCAAGTAGCCAGCGGCTGAGCTCCTAGTTTCTTTTAAAAATAATCCCTTTTTATATTAAATGATATACAGAACAATACTATGGTTTTACAGTACTCTGTGTATTCTTTCAAGATTTAGCTCAATATTTACTGAGCTGATTCTAATTGTGTACATGTTTGCTTGACTCAATGACCACTTGATAAATAGCTGGGAACATCTCATCCCCCTTGAATGCATAAAGCAACAGAGCATTTGCAATGAATATTTATTAATGAGTTTTATTCAGTAAGACTATTACCATCGTTATGTGAAAATATAAACCAATCACTTCTGCAATCCAGCCACTTTGTAGTGTGTTGGCTTTAAGGTTGTAAGAATCGATTCCTTTTTATTCCTACTCAAAACAGGCATTGTTGAAAAAAAAATCATCATTAAATACCGTTTTTATAAAAGGTATTTCACTGAAAGCATGATGAGTAAAATCTAAATTTGTGTTACCTGAAATCATTTTCTTTTCATTTTTAAATCAAAAACAATATCTCTAAACATCTGAAGAAGAAAGATAAAGAAATGAGGGTAAGTTTTTGAGGCACCTGCAACCGTATTAGTGTTGCAGAGTCATAAGCAAATCAAATCATGGCAATATTTTAAACATACTTATATAAAATACACAATGGGATGTACTTACAGTTACAACTTAGACATATAAAGGAACCAATAATTCATTAGTCACTTCCTTATAGGAAATATCTAAAGGGGTTGAATCAGTGTCATTTATTGAACTGAAAATAACTGAAGTTATATGATTAATCCACACTATCTGGAGACAGGGTCATCAACACAATACTGTCATTGAAATAAAGGGAGCAGAAAAAAGAAGTAGCTAGAATCTTGTATGAGCACACAGCTGCAATTTTAAAAAGTTACTAAGGCTGAATTTGGAAAAATGTTAATCTGAACAAGTCCTAATTCTATAACCATAAGAAGGTTCAGTGTGCTGAGCTTCAAGTGGAAGTCACTCATGTTCTAATGGTAAGTATCCAGAAGAATGAGCCGTATGGAAAGTACCAGTCTAGTCTACAATACAAAGCACTATGCTGCATTGGCAAGAGCTTCACTAGAGTGTAAATGTCTCGCAAAGGGTGAATACATAAACAAACTGTGACTATCATTCAATGAAAGGAGAGAAAAGGGAATACTGGACAGCAATAAAGGACCTTGGAAGGTTATGAGAATTGGTGAAAAGTGAACCTGTGTGTTACTAGATGAGTTAAATTGTAGTAGGACTCAACCTTTAGGACAACATTTGTCTTGCAGGTTGTTATGATATGACTAGCTAAGTCAAGGAACCTAAGCACTGGAATTGGTTCAGCATGAAGGATTAAGTTGTGAGAGCACCAAGTGTGAGTTTGATGTGAATGGACATAGGTGTTTGATGTGGTGGGAGGAGAATAGTTTACCAATGCTTGCTAATATTCTGTAACACTCAGGTCATTAGAAGGAGAATACTTAAGCTAGCAGACTGGTGAAATGACTGTCATCTTCATCCAGTGATGTTAGAAACTGAGAAGGAAGGTCTAAGAGATCACACGATGGACCTTCCTTCTGCAGAAACTACAAATAAGATAAAGAAAGCACATCACACACTGAGAAATAACGCATAAGATCATTGCTAAGGTCTCAGTGGGAAGTTGATTTAAGCTCTCCCTGGAATCTAGACTGCTTAATATGTTGGTTGATTAGTATTTTTTAATATTTATTTATTTATTATCTATACAATATTTTGTCTGTGTGTATGCCTGCATGCTAGAAGAGGGCACCAGACCCCATTACAGATTGTTGTGAGCCACCATGTGGTTGCTGGGAACAGAACTCAGGACCTTTGGAAGAGCAGGCAATGCTCTTAACCTCTGAGCCATTTTTCCAGCCCCATTGGTTGATTAGTATTAGCAAAACCGGTGGCCAGAATAGCATGCTGCATAGATCCTTCAAATACCTTTTTGTGGAACTGAGAACAAACACCTCTGAACAAGTATGTCTGATGTCACCAGATGACAGCACTTTATTATAAAAAGAAAAACGAGTGTGAAAGAAACAGTACAGAAGGTCGTTGGTCCACTCTGTAAATTCAGGAAGCCAGGTCAGTTAGAAAGATTGACAGGAGAACCCAGAGGGAAGACTTAGAATAGAAAGCGGAATGTCATAGAACAAGACAGTACTATCTACAAAACGGGAGAAGGTAAATGTCAGCATATAAAGAATAACCGCAAGTCCTCACTAGAATCGAGGATGCTGACGGTAGACTGCACTGGCAGAAGAAAGTTTTTGATTTTGTTTAGTTCTTTCTTTTTCTATCCTCTGAGTTGACAAATCAACATGACTGAAAGTAAGCTAGTAAATTGGAAAGCATCACACACACATATATGTATATACATATATATATACACACATATGTATACATATATTTGTTTGTACCCTATATATATATCTGTACCATATTTATATGTGTGTATCCTATATATGTACCATATATACGCATATGTGTGTATACTCTCTATATATATGTATCATATGTGTGCGTGTATGTGCACTTACCATACTTATCATGTCACCATGTTAAATGGCAGGAGGCAAGACCATCAGGAAAACAAAATAATAATTAAGAGAGACAATACCCTTACAAGACTGAATCTACCTCGGTTGCCTGCAGGTCCTCACCAAATCCAGCTATCAAAGAACTGAACCAGAGGGACATAACAAAATTCTGTTAACCACACTATGACTTATGTGGTACTGGTCTTTTACTTTATAAAACATGCTTTTAAAAAATACCTCTTGGGCTGGAGAGATGGCTCAGAGGTTAAGAGCACTGACTGTTCTTCCAGAGGTCCTGAGTTCAATTCCCAGCAACCACATGGTGGCTCACAACCATCTGTAATGAGATCTAGTGCCCTCTTCTGGGGTGAAGGTACACATGCAGGCAGACTACTGTATAATAAATAAATAAGCAAATCTAAATAAATAAATATTTTTTTAAAAAATACCTCTTCTCCTTAATATTTTTTTTTTTACTTTGTAAACCAACCACAGTTCACGCCCCCTTCTTCGTGCTCTCCAAATTCCCCTCCAACCCACTCTCTCTCTACTCCTCCAAAGAGGTAAGGCCTCCCATGGAGAGTCACCGAAGCCTGAAACATCAAGTTGAGGCAAGAGGCCAAGAGTAACAACCCCTCCCTTCCCTGTCCCTGCATCAAAGCTGGGAAAGGCATCCCGCCTTAGGGAATGGGCTTCCAAATACCAGCTCATGTATCATGGACAGATCCTGGTCCCACTACCAGAGACCTCTAAAACAAAGCGGGATAACTTTCTCCCACATGCAGAGAGCCTAGTTCAGTCCCGTGAAGGCTCCTCAACTGTTAGTCTAGAGTCCATGAACTACCATGAGCTCAGTTGAACTGTCTCTGTGGATTTCCTTGTTATGACCTTGAACTCCCTTACTCATAAAGTCCCCCTCCCTCTCTTCTACTGAACTCCCAGAGCTAGGTCTGGTGGTTGGCTCTGGATCTCTGCACCTGTTTCCATCAGATGAAGACTCTATGATGACTGTTAGGGTATTTCCAATCTGACTGCAGCGGAAGGCCAGTTCAGGCACCCTCTTCACTATTGCTAGGAGTCTTAGCTGGAGTCATCCTTGATGATTCCTGGGAATTTCCCTAGCACCAGGTTTGTCTATAACCCCATAATGGCTCTCTGTATCAAGACATCTTTTTCATCGTTCTTCCATTCAACTTTAAGATGGCATTTTGATTCAAGTTTAATAAATAATTTATTTAACAATATATTGTGAGAAAAAGCACATATCCTATAATACTTACAAGTAGAATTAATCTGTTTCTAAAAGTATGCTTTGAAACTAAAAAAAAAATTGAGGGAGAAATACATTTCGACAATTGGGAAACTAGAACAATGGACTGCCTGTAGTATTTTAGAGGTAAATATATTGAGATATTTCAATATAAAAATGTAAGAAAAAATTTCCATATCCTCCTAAGAAATGCTCTAGATATAAAACATTTTACTTACTTATAAGCAGCAGACTACTAGCTGTCTAATTTTGATAATTTTGCTTTCCAAAGTCACTAGAACAAAACTCTGCTTTAAGCATATAATAAATATTAGACTATTGAGTGTACATTGTGTGCATGAATAAGAGACAATTCCAACTACCTAAATATAATAATCCCCAACTTCTGGAACAGGATTGATGCCTTTCAAAGATTTGTACTATATAAAGACACTTGAACCACTAGTTTCTTAAAACACATGTAGTTCAATGGAAAGACTGAATTAACAATTTAAATGAACATATAAGAGCTCTCAAATATTAAAATTTAGTTGTATTTCAGACTTATAAAATAACACATAAAGTATATTATATAGTTCTGTTAAAAAACCATTTGAGTAAAGAGATTATGTCCAAATACATAGGACACACAATTGCTTAAGCAACCTGTACACATGCATTTTCAATTTTGGAAATTACGTTTCATTTAACTTTTTACTTATATGTAAAAAAATAATAAACATTTCAAGTTAAAATTATTATTAAGTGCTTCCAATTAGAGTTCTTTTGTTTATAAGAGTGACAAAATCTAAAGGTTAACATTGTTTTATAGAGTTTTAAGATGTGGCTTAAAATAGTAGAATAATATTAAATGCAATGTTTATAAAAAGAAACAAAACACCAAATAAAAGGCAGACAAATTATTGATAAGTGCATCATGGTTATCACAATGGGGCTATCAGCAACACCAGCATTCATACTGGCATGGTTAACTATTGTTTGTCTAATTTTAACACAAGACTATACAATGATAGAGAGGTACTCCATATAATGATATTATTATAGAAGATAGCTTATGTCATCAGGGTCATTGTAGAGGAACACATGGGAGACTGAAGTTTGGGATTCTAGCCATCATCGTTGCTCCACATTGTGAATGGAAATGAGACAGCTTCCTCTCCTGAAATTGCAGTGATTATTCATTTGACATTAACTTTATTAAATCTTGTACACTGTGTGAAATGTTTTAATGCAAGTACAATTTATTCAAATAATGATTAACTGCCTAAGCTATCATCTTCTTAAAATGTTAAAAATTAAAACCTTGCTCTCAGGAGCATAAATACGGAAGTAATTGGCATTAACATGAACTTTCTAGCTGAAATTTGGTTCACTCAAAATTCCAACAAATTTCAAAAGTGTTTCCTCAACCATACGTATCTTCTGGCTCATCCAATACATTAGCAACTTCTTAATACTGTACAATTTTTAATATACACTTTAAGAATTTTGCCTTTATAATTAATACCACCTCTTTTATATACTTTCAGGGTGTTTTGCTTGATAAGGTTTGTTCATCTTAAAGTGATAATCCTTTAAGGTAATATTAAAGACGCCAATTAGTACTAGCTGTAAGAATGTTGAATGACTATGAAATTTAAAGAACATATATGATACAACATGATAAATTTTATGTCACTCACACACTAATACATGTTCTGAGCAAATCTTACACAATTTCACAGTACTTCTTACAGGTTTAGGGGTCTGCTCAGAGATGCACTATATACCTGTGTACTCAATCTGAACCTTGTCCTTCAACCATACTGCTCCACCTAGAGCATGGGTCTATTTAATCTGTTTGTGCTTTGTTAGTTTTATTTAAAACTCCTCTGAGATGGAGAAAACCTTCTGAATTAACTCATTTCACACTATTCAAAAACAGTCAAAAGAAAATGTGACAACAGAGGAATTCTCAATATTTTTGGATTCTGTGTAACTGTGCCTCGAAGTTATAACTAAAAGCATCTTTACACAATTTTTATTTGTGCATTGTTTAAAATCATTTTAATTTCAAGGATGAACATTATCAAAAATTCCCAACAATATGTACAAATCCAGAAAAAAAGGTAATTCACACTATAATTTAAATTTGGTACAACAAAACTTAAAAACAACTTAAAGACTAAATGTTTGGCAAGTACCAAATAGCTCTTGAAATTTAAAAGAACAATCTCCTATGCTGTATTAACATTTTAAACTGAAAAACATTTGTTTCATACAGTATATTCTCATTACGGTTTTCCCTGTCCCAACTCCTCCCATATCTCTTTCCTTTCTTTTCCTCTTCTTTCTCTTCCTCTTTTTCTTCTTTTTATATTTTTTGATACAGGGTTTCTCTTTGTTTCTGCCCTTGTCTGTAGATCTTGCTGGCTTGAAACTCACTGATACCATCCAGTTTCTGTCTCTCAAAGTACTGGGATTAAATCTATCTTTCTTTAGAAAGCAAACAAATAGTCAAAAAAA
>JAQHUG010000383.1:94786-111317 GCA_028555095.1 Dicrostonyx torquatus | reverse complement strand
GTAGGAGCAAATTAATGATAAGCTTGAGTTAGTAGGCCAAACTATTTATAATTAATATAAGCCTCTCCATGTTCTTTGGAACTGAATGGCTGTGGGGTGGGGCACCACAGAAACATCCACTTACATCCTTCATCCCAACTGACTCTTACAACCTTTCTGTCTCTTCTTCTACTAGTTCCTTGATCCCTGAGGAGAGGGTTTATAGAGACATCCTATTTATCACTGAATATTCTGATGCATCTCTGTACACATTGTCCAGCTGATATTTTTTGTATTAGTTCCCATATCCTACATGAAGAAGCTTCTCTGATGTTGGCTCAATAAGGCACTAATCTACAAATGTAGAAGAAAGTCATTAGGAGTTATTTTACCCCAAGCAGAATAGTAGTATTTGGATTTACCCTATGTCTGTGATCTAACTAACTAGTCTTAGGTTTTTGTATACCTAAGCAGTATCAGCCATGGGTTCTAACTCATGGGTGGGCCTTAGATTCAATCAGACAGTGGTTGGCATGTATACATTTTATTGATTGTATTGAGCTATACATTTTTCTCTGCTCCCTTCCCTGCCTCTCTCCTCCCCTTCAACCCTCTCCCATGGTGCCCATGCTCCAAATTTACTCAGGAGATCATGTCTTTTCCTACTTTCCATGTAGATTAGATCCACATATGTCTCTCTTAGGGTCCACATTGTTGTCTAGGTTCTCTGAAATTGTGAATTCTGATTTTCTTTGCTTTTTGTCTAAAAGCCACTTAGGAGTGAGTACATTTGATATTTGTCTTTCTGGGTTTGGGTTACCTTTCTCAATATGATGTTTTCTTGATCCATCCATTTGCCTGCAAATTTCAAGATGTCATTATTGTTTTCCTGCTGTGTAATACTCCATTGTGTAAATGTACCAAACTTTTTAAAACAATTCTTTGAGCAAGGTGCATTTAGGTTTTTGACAAGTTCTGGCTCTGATAAATAATGCTGCTATGAACATAGGTGAACACATACCCTTGTACAATTGAGCATCCATTGTGTATATACCCAAAAGTGATATTACTGGGTCTTGAGGAAGGCTGTTTGCTAATTTTCTAATAAATTGCCATACTTATATCCAAGATTGCTGTACCAGTTTGCACTTCAACTAGCAATGCAGGAGTGTTCCTTTACCCCACAACTTTTCCAGAATAAGTTCTCATTAGTGTTTCTAATGTTGGTCATACTTATAGGTATAAGATAGAATGAGAGTCATTTTGATTTCCATTTCTCTGATGGCTAAGGATGTGGCACGTATCTTTAACTTCTGGAGGCATTACTATTCCTAACTTCAAACTCTACTACAGAGCTACAGTACTGGAAACATCCTGGCATTGACATAAAAACAGACAGGAGGACCAAGGAAACTGAATTGAATACCCATATATTAATCCACAACCTACGAACACCTAATTTTTGACAAAAAAGCAAAAAATATAAAATGGAAAAATGAAAGCATATTCAACAAATTGTGCTGGCATAACTGGATATCAACATATAGAGAATGAAATAGATTCTTATCTGAAACCATGCACAAAACTCAAGTCCAAATGGATCAAAGATCTCAACATAACGCCAACCACTCTGAACCTCATAGAAGAGAAAGTAGGAAGTACACTTGAACACATTGGCACAGGGAATCACTTCCTAAACAGAACCCCAGCAACACAGACACTGAGACAAACAATTAATAAATGGGAACTCCTGAAACTGAAAAGCTTCTGTAAATCAAAGGACACATCAACAAAACTAAGTGACAGTCTAGAGAATGGGAAAAGACCTTCACCGGCCCCACAACAAATAGAGGGCTGATCTCCAAAATATAAAAAGAACTCAAGAAATTGGCCATCAAAACAACAAATAATCCAAAAAATGGGGTACAGACATAAAAAGAACTCTCAATAAAATAATATAAGATGGCATATTTACTTTTAAACAGGTTAGAAGAATTCAGCTCTCCTCTGTCTTTTACAGACGTCTTTGAATTTGTTTGACTTTCCATATTCAGCCATAATTTCATTTCCCACCTACCTTATTTTTTCCAATACTTGTTCTAGTTACTTTTTTGTTCCTGTGATTTAAAAGCTCTAACGAAAATAACTCAGGAGAAAAAAGAGTTTATTTTGCTTTACAAGTCCAGAGAGACTGAATGCGCTGTGGCAGACATGGCAGCATGCAGGGGAGCAGGAATATCAGCAAAAGCAGGAAATGCTCCATACATTCACCACATTTCATACAGCAGACAGAGAGAGAGAAAACCAGAAGTGTGATGAGGCTATTAACCCTCAAAGCCTGTCCCTAGTGACATCTTTCCTGCAACAAGACTTTTCCTGCTAAGGATGTTGTGCCTCTGCCCGCATCACCAAAGGAAAATCAAATATGCAAGCATGCAGAATAAATAGGGGATACTTCTTATTCAAGTCACAATATTCAAAACCTATTACAAGTACTCTCATGTCCACCTCACGGTACCAGACATCAAAAAACAAAAACTAAACAAACAAACAAACAGAAACTTCCATAAACTTTACAAGTTTTAACACTACTCAGTTTAGTCCAAATCTCTTCTGAGAATTCAAGCAAAGAATTAACAGTGACCCTGTAGCCCAAACCATAATTTTGCTTCCAACATACATTGGCACGGAATATACATCTTCATTATAAAAGGAAGAAACAGTGGGAAGGAGAGGCATAAAGAGGAGAGACTGGTCCACAGCAAGCCTGAAGCTCGGCAGGGAGAACAGCAAATACTGTACATACAAGTCCAAGGTCAGAAGCTTCAGTTTCAAAAGTTTGAATTGCTCTGCCTGCAGTAACATCTCCCTTAGACTGTTTCTAATCTCTGAGATCTCTCACCGCTCCGGCTTCTCCAACCCCTTAGGTACCACTATGCAGCCAGAACTTCGTCTTACAGTTTCACACAATGGCTTCTCGGGGCTACTTCACAGGCATTACAGTCCTCGCGACACACTGATTGGCCTTGAATCTTTCTGTCCTTAACGCAGTACCACGTGTGCTACCAAGTTCACATGCCAGACTGGATTGGAACCCGCCCCCTTGGACTACAGTGGCAGCAGCGTTTGAAGTGAGTGAAAAGCTCTCCTAGCCAAATGAAGTCTAGGAGCAGCAAACAGTTGGGCTCTATACACTGTCTGGAGGATTAGCTGGGTGTGATCTTGCCCTCGGGACATATTTCATATTGTTTCACTCTAGACCGTGTGCTTTATCATTGATAGAAAGAATCTCTTTAATAATTACTGCCTCTTGCCATGCGGTGGTGGCGCACGCCTTTAATCCCAGCACTCGGGAGGCAGAGGCAGGCAGATCTATCTCTGTGAGTTGGAGACCAGCCTGGTCTACAAGACTAGTTCCAGTGCAGGCTCCAAAGGTACAGAGAAATCCTGTCTCCAAAAACCAAAATTAATAATAATAATAATAATAATAATAATAATAATAATAATAATAATAATAATAATTGCTGCCTCTTTTTAAACACATGGCTTGACTGCAATATTAATTTTTTAAATTTCCTGGGCTCTTTTCCTCTCTTTACATTTAGCATTTTTAAAAATTTCTTTCTCTCCCATTTCTTTCCCTTTTCACTGTAGACTTTCATAAAAGAATTACCAATAACTATACCACAGACTCAATATTATATTACCTTGAAACATAGCCTATCCCAAAGAAATTAGTTACTTTTTAATTCAGTCTCAAGCAAGTTAACAGAACATACATTTTTTATGGGCATATTCTTTGGGAGAATTTCCTTGTTAGTAGACTACTCCATAGTTGCTAATATTTCCTTGATTGTACCTAACACCTCATCATGTGAGCCTCCATTGTTTGCATTATTTTTTTTTAACTAAAGTCTACAAGACTTCTATGGGAAAAGCCTCCTACCTATCATGAAGTTCCAATGCTGTTCTCTTTTCTCCAAGAAGCAACATAGTCAGGCTCTGCATAGGCAAATTCCTCTTTTCGAGTTCTATACTTTTTACTACTTTCTTTCCTGCCATTGTCAAAAACTGCCCGACTAAAAGCAATTTGAATAAGAAAGAACGTGTTTCAACCTTTTGTTCAAAATAAATAAAGTCCATCCTGACTGGAGAAGAAACGTCAGCAGCGAGGGAAACAAAGGCAGCAGAAGCATATAGCATTTTCATTGGTAGCTTGAAGTAGGAGGAAATGACAAGTAAAGCTACAAGGCAATACATCTAAGTGGCACCCCCAGTGATATACTTCCTCAATAGAGGCTCCTCCCCTTATAGGATCCATATCCTCCTCTAAATGTCTAACCAACTGGGTACCAAGTGTTCATTTATGAGACTATGGAGGACATTTTCACGTCTTCAAAAACCTTCATTTTTCTTCCTGTCTCAGATGTAACATCCACTGCTTTGCTTAATGTTCTTCGATAAACTAGGCATTTAATAAGTGCTACAAGACGTTGCCATTTTTTGATTAATAATGGTTTTGCAGTTCTGACTTCTAACACATCTCCCTTTGACAAACATGGGCAGTCATAGGTGATGTGTTGCATGTTCTTCTATTTAGTGTCAAATGGAAATAAAATAAAGAACTTATAACATAAAATCAGTTTTTAGCTTCAAGGCAGATTTCTCTCACCTTTGAAAATGTTATCACATTTGAAGAGAGAAATGAGATTTTGTACTTTGAAGTTGCAGCTTTTCTCCTTAACTCTGAGCATACTGTCTTTAAGGAAATGATTTAGTGCAGACAGATCAAACAAGACAACTAAAGTAGGACTTTATTCTTTTAGTGATAACTTTCAATGTAAAGAACAAAACTGAGAGAAGAAAAAGCAGTTCAGAATTTAGAGCTTTGAATTTATAAAAATTTACCCATTATTCTGTTTCCATAGATTGATGCAAAACTTCTGGGTTGAGCTCTGTTAGTTTTCATTCATGACAAATGACATTCAAAGAAGTACCTTTGTGGCCGGGCGGTGGTGGCCCACGCCTTTAATCCCTGCACTCGGGAGGCAGAGGCAGGCTGATCTTTGTGAGTTCGAGACCAGCCTGGTCTACAAGAGCTAGTTCCAGGACAGGCTCCAAAGCTACAGAGAAACCCTGCCTTGAAAAAAAACAACAACAAAAAAAAAAGAAGTACCTCTGTGTTCTACTAATTTCCATTTGTCATTTAATTGTTCACGGTAAGGACAAAAATATAGCATTATGGTACAAGACTACATCTTACCTCTTCTTCGGGGGATTGTCACTGTAGGACAAAAGTGTCCGTTTCAGCAGGCAATTCACCAGGACTGGACAGACCAAAAAACATTGATCATCAGCATTGGCATTAGAAAAGTCCCAAATTTTCTTAGCTCATGTTGTATATTTGGTTCAGAACTTAAAACATACAGTGATACACTGAAGAATAGATTACATCATAATATGGAAGAGAAAAGGTAAGATACACACTTAGGACTACCCCAGACATCTTCTGGGAAATTGCTGTACATAAAACAACCATGGGAAAAGACCTAGGAAACTTCTGCTCCTCCTCCTCTTCTACTTAAAGAGCAAGAGATTAGTTTTCTTGATTTTGCTTTTCTCAAAATTTCATTTTCATTATAGGCTATTGCTAATGCTTTTAGTTATGTCCAGAATATGAGAGTAGGGCCTTATTTGTTGCAATATTTCATCTGCATTTTTAATAAATAAAGCTTACTTGTAGGTCTGAGAATAAAAAAGCCCCACTGACTCTTACCTCTACATGAGTCCAAAATGTCTATTCTGCCCCCACGAATCTCAGAATGAGACTGTGAGCTGTCTCCTCCATTTTATATGCCCCTCTAAGACTTGGATTAAAGGTGTGAACCACTGGGATTACAGGCATGCACTGCCCGAGTTGTATGGCAATTTAATATGACTATTGGGTTTAAAGGTGTGTGTTACCACCGCCTGGTCTGTAAGACTGAGCAGTGGGGCTGTTTAATTTTTCTATATTAGATGTCAACATAAAAACTCATAACTTGTCAACATGCAGAATATTAGAGACATCATAATATTCAGCCCTAAGCATGATGTGTGGACTATAAAACTTCTCCCAGGATTAAGAGATATATAGAAGAGGACTGGAAAGATTGAACTCATGGGGACTGTGAAACACACACAAGACGGGCATAGACTCAAGCCAGACAGAATATCAGCATGGAGGGAAAGTGAGCATAAGACTGTGTGTGTGTGTGTGTGTGTGTGTGTGTGTGTGTGTGACGGACAATAGAAGTGCTCTTTCCAAAATCCAACTTGGTGAGTTAATGGAATTAATAGGGTTGTATACAAGACTTCCTATGGGGAGTTACTGACCAAGTGGGGTCTTTGCAAAGTCAGCTTCCTTATCAGAAAGCCTACTACAGCATGGTTCATGATCAAGAAACCTTTATCTCTGGAGCTCTCTGCAGGTGTCACAAACAGTCTCCCATGTCCTTAATGGTATTTTCTGTATGAAAATCCTCAGAGTGGTCAGGGCTGTACAAATTTTGCGAGTATAAGTGTCTTCCTTGCATTTGAAGTTGTTTACTTTGTAAGAATTAAAGGTCTGCATCAACAAGGGAATATTTCAAGTTGGAACTACCTCCACCACATTCTTAAAGAGTCTTCTTCCAGGATAGTAATATTTCCATTAGAAAAATCTGGGAAGCACTACCTTGTTTTAAATCTTTAGAGTTGTATATTTTACTAATACCATATAGTTGTATAATACAACATTTGGTATTTCAGACTGTTTTTTTCATTTAATAATTTTATTTAATTTTCTGTCTTATGATTTTAGCCCAAAATAATACCTCATTACCAGCACAAACAATGATCTTTATTTAGTCATGTTTGAAGGGATATCATGAATAATTCCAAGTAATAGCAACTATAAATAAAAAAGCTAGGAAATTTTATATTATTAACTTTTTAAACACTTATTTCATTATTTTTGTCAACGAACACATGCCATGCTGGTGATGATAAGTGCCTGGGGGAGGGCATCTTTCCTCACCCCCACCACTGCACTACTGATGAGGGGGGCAGTACCAGCTGTGCCCCTCACACAACCTGAGGGCTGGCTCACCCACACCACTGTCTACAGAGTCAGCTCTACTGCGGTGCCCATGTGAGGCACAGAACCTGTTTTCCTGAGATTTGCAGCTGGTGAGGGATTGAGTCAGGTCCCCGCACCTGCTGCAGGTGATGGGAGACTAAGGGAGACATCTTCCCCTCTCCACAAGGCAGCTGTGACCTGCTTTTCTATTCTCAAGTCCTTAGGATAAGCTTGCCCATGCCCCTGCGAACAAGGTCAGCTCTTTTGTGTTGCCAGATGAAGAGTAAGGACCCTCTCTCCTAAGTGCTTCAGCCAGTGAGGGGCACGACCAGTTCTCTCTAGTGCTGCAGTCAGTGAGGGATGAGGGCAACTTTGTACAACCCTATCCTCCCAACCTTCACTAGTCTCTGGAGCCACAGACAGGAGAGACCCAGCTACATCAGTGCTATAAACCCAGACGTGGGTCCCCGCAACCGAGGCTCAGACATCACCACGGCCCTGGATGGCAATCAAGCCAACCACAAAATAACCTGCTCTTCCCTGCTTTCACTTCTTCAGATATGCCTCTGCCCACAGTAAATGAGCCATTCTGTTACCCTTTCTTCTAAAACACCAAACATTCGTTCACTCTCATAGTGCATGTGTGTGGCACCGGCAGCCTATATTTTCTCCTTGGAGCCTGCGACAGACTGCCCCAGACCTGTGTGTGGGTCTCAAGCCACTTCTATATTATTCTTAAAACGATATAGCTTTTATCTTCTATGAAACTCATGGTTTTTTTATTTACTTTTCGCTATGTGATCTGCTTTGAGATGTGATCAATTTTGAGACGTTTTGTGGGGATATTTATGTATCTGTGTCATTTATGTGAAAAAAAAAAACAGTGGAGATGTTGGAAATACTAGTTTCGTTTGCCAACTCGCCCTCAGCTGTCATGATGGGTGCGCCTCTGAAGATCTGAACTCTGAATCTTTCCTACACCCACTGACATAGTTACTTTTCAATTGCTGTGACAGAACAACATTTGCAAGGCAGTTTATCAAAACCAATATTTAATCGGGCTTAGAGTTTCCTTGAGGGTGTGGCAAAGATTTGTTAGCTGTAACTCCTAACAGGTCACATCTTGATGTACAGATAAGACACAGAGAAGGCTCACTCAAAATCTAGAGACTCTTTTGCAAACACAAAAGGTTATAGTGATATATTTATTCTAACAAAACCAAACTGTCTAATCCTAATCTTTCCAAGGAGTCACCACCTGAGGCCAGTTTTTCAAACATAGGCATCTACAGAATCAATTCTCATCCAAGGCACAACAACTGGCTTCTATCAATTTGATTATAGTTCAGTGTGTGAGCCAAACATTGGTCTGGAGGAGCTTCTACTCCAGTAACTAATTCTGAATATGCCTGCTTACTCTGCCACTTAGGGCATCTATTTGTCCTACAGGCCTACCAGTAGAAAGGATCTAAGAAGAGTAATTGAGTTTCTGTATGACCGGATTCTTACTTATTGGTGCAATACAACTAAGTTTCTCACAATGTACATTCTGCTTAGGTCATGCCTGAGTCTAAGTTTTTGAAAATTTTACTGTGGTTTAACATTACAGTTTTAGGAAGTAAAACAAAATTCATGACCCATATTCTTGGAACTGTGTTGATATTTGTGTTACATTCTAACAAAAGTGAACTATGTATTTTATTTGCTCTTGAGCAGTTACGATGATCTAAATAAAAGTATATTTACATGTACAAGTAAAGATAGTATAAAAAGTGATACATAAAGATCTTGTTTACTAAAGACTTATACTGAGGAGACTATAAAGTAAATTGTTGAACCTACCCTGGGGTCTTGCCTACCACAAGAGTAACACAGAATTATATTAGTCATCCAAATTGACTTTGACATCGTAAAGCTATATTTACTTTGTCATTTTTTGGCTCACTTTATAAAAGATGTGAATGATATGTTATTCATTGTAGTGTTTGATCTGGAAGTAGTTGTATTTTCATACAATAAGAATGGGTAAAATGCAACCATTTGTGTTGAAGTATTGCATAGAAAATTGTGGTGATTTTTTTCTTTATATAAACTTATACATTGACTATATATATACTTAAATTACCAAGAGTAATTTTTCAGGTTCATCCTGAAATGATTCTATCATCAAACTTTATTAGCTAAATGTGGCACAACCAACTTCACTAAATACCGATACCCCTGCTATTGCTCTTGAAAGTTTTAATCTTCATTTATACACATTATAAAATTCCAGTGAAAAGGTGTTAGATGTGTGAGTCATGACTAGTTAAGAAAAACTGGGTGATATCAGCGGGTATTTTCATTGGAGAAGCCACAAGGCTTCCTAACACCATTTATAACTTCAGATTGTATTTTTTATTATAATTAATTTACATTATGTTTTATTATACCTGTGGACTTCGCCATTATACTCTGTCTTGATTCACTGAACAATTCTGATTTCATCTTTGCTGGAACTTTAGGAGTCCTATCTTTTAAAATTACTTCCTATACCTAAGAGAGCAGGATTCTGCTTTCTGTGACGTTCTGACCCATTATCCCATTGTATTTATGCTGAGCTTCACCACGTTAGAAGAAAATATACAAAGCGGACATTTCATGAAACAATAAGAATATACCCAATGTTGAAACATGATAATTACACATGACTATGATTACTAATAACATTATCCATTACAGGTAAGTACTAATAAATAACAAAGCAGTGACTTGATCTCATTTTATATTTTATTTTGTGTTAAGAAAAGAGCTAAGTATTTGCAATCTGGTAAGCTTGGAATTTTGCATTTGGACATATGTGTGATCTTTGCATAGCAGGCTCAATTCATAGTGTGAATAAAAGATAAGAAAAACTGTATTCATTGAAAATATCAAAGAAACTAATAAATAACCACATTTGATGAATACTGATATGGTCTTCCATGGTTACTAAAGATAAATAAGTTGTGATTTTTGTGTATGTTGAAGACGTGTGTATACCAAATAGGAATAGGGAGTTGGTTTGGCAAAATTTTATTTTATTTTGTTCTTTAAAGTTCTTATGAATAGCGTGTATAGAGTAATAAATGAATGATTATGAACAATTGATATGACATAATAAGAACAACAAAATGAATAAGACGTAATTGAATACAATAGTAAAATTTGTTTTAAAAGTAAAGGAAACTCTATAAATACTGTGTGGAAGATTTAAAATCAGAAATTATTTGCCTTCATCTGTTACTATGATAGAGAAAATCAATCACATCACATACCCATATATCTTTTCCAAAAATTCAAAGCAGGATAAGTCTGAAAGGTTGTATAAATATTCAACCCATCCCCATGGTCTGGTCATATAAAAAATGCAGATAAATTTTTTCAAGACTTCCTTGAGGCGTTGATTTGTGACATTAAATATAGCTGGCAATATTTTGATGAAGTTTCATGGAAATCAATGGGGAATACCGACCTCATTTAGCAAATGAAATTCATAACCAAGGAAGTCTTTTATATCTCCCAAGTTAACAAAATATAATACTTTATTTTAGGTCAATGCTGTCTCCAATGCTTGTTGGCATTATTTGACAATGATGCATGCTAATTTTGTTACCTTGAGAAAGTTACCTTCAGAAAGCACTGTATTTTTTAATTTTTAATTTAATTTTATCTTTTTTTAAAAAAAACCTATCTTTTTATTTCACATGCCAAATCCAGTTCCTACTCCTTACCCTCCTCTCATTCCCTACACCTTATCCCTATATCCCTCCATTCATTCCTCAGAGAGGGTAAGGCTTCTCATGGCCAGTCAACAAGGTCTAGCCCATTGCTTTGAGGCAAGACCAAGGTCCTCCCCCACTATATTTAGGTTTAACATGGTATCTCTCCAAAGAGTTCCAAAATGCTAGAACAAACAGTAGAGAAAAATCCTGGTGCCACCGCCAGTGACCACACTTCTGCCCCAGCCATACAACTGCACTCACATTTAGAGGGCCACGTTAGATCCTATACTGGTTCTCTTTCTGTCAGACAATAAAGAAATTCCCAGGAATCCACAAAGATGACCCCAGCTAAGACCCTAAGCAATAGTGGAGATGGTGCTTGAACTGGCCTTGCCCTATAGTCAGATTGATGACTATCTTAAATGTCACCATAGAACCTACATCCAGCAACTAATGGAAACAAATGCAGAGAACCAGAGTGAAGCACTGGGCTGAACTCCCAAAGTTTAGTTGAAGATTTGTAGGCGTGACAATACAAGCAAAGAGGTCAAGACCATGATGTGGATACCCACTGAAACCACTTACCTGAACTAAGAGAAAAAAACTTTAAATAGAAGTTACATGAAATAAAGAGATCAAAACTTAATTTTATATTGCAACAATTTAAATTCAAATCCAGATATTTGAAGAAATATCTATAAGAATGGTCCCTAGATTACAAATTTAAATTTAGTATTGCATATGCTATAACATAATCAATATATATTTAGAAGGTTTACAGTGAGGATTTTCAAAACTATAATTCATGAGATCTTAGTGAATAAAATAAAACTATTTTAGTAAGAAATAGGTATTAAAATACATAAAAATCAATCACCCCAGAGAAACAAACAAAATCCAAAAGTCCTGAATCCGGGGAAGGATGAGGGGCTGAGAGTTACTGGGCAGGAAATGAGTTGTGGTACAGAAAGTAATCAGAATCCATTTTCTGCATTTATGAGATTTTAAAGAACAAATAATTAAAAGAGTAAAATGAAAATATATGTGCAAATGTTTAAGTCAATAAGCACATACATTTTTTAATAAAGAGGCATAACACATGAAGGATTGCAGAATGTTTTATTACTTGTTGACATAAATAATATTTTAATATTTTTGTCTAATATATGGAATCTACATTAGCTATAAATTTTTTTACTTTTTATTTCTACTACATTACCATTTTGGTACCACCTTTGGCTTCTCTGTTTTTGTTTGATATTTGTTCAACTTTTATGTGCAAGTAACAGAAATTTCATTTTGGTTCAAGACTTGCAAAGTGATTTCAATGATTACATCCAATAACCAGAAATACAGTTTTGGTTCATATACTCAGCCAGAATCTTTCTTTGTTCTGTTTCTTCATATATAGAGATGACCCTGTCATCTCATTAATTCTTCATATGACTTTAACACAATGACATAAAGCAAAAATAAAAAGATACATAGACTCATGAAATGTAATATAGAGGGGAAATTACTTACTGTTAAATTATCTCTTAAAGATAAACATTTTCTTCAAAAAATGTAGAATACACCATTACACAGTTGTCTTTGGATAAGTCATTGACAAAGAAAATGACAGAAACTTCATGTCAGATTGTCTATCCCTACCACAGATAAATGCATCTGTGATTAATTCCTAGCTTGAATACCTATAAGAGAAGAAAGCCAGATTTCTTATGATGTGGGATATCCCTCTGTATGCTGTGGTAACTATTGGTTATTGGGCCTATGGCTGAGCTATAGGGGAACAGGGCATGCAGGAAAAACTAAACTGAATGCTGAGAGAGAAAAGGCAGAACAGAAAGAAGTCATGTAGCCCTGCCGGAGCATGGTGGAACTTCAGCCATAAACCACAGCCACATGGCAACACACAGATTAATAGAAATAGCTGAAATTAATATGTAAGAGTTAGCCAATAAGAAGCTAGAGCTAATGGGCCAAGCAGTGATTTAAATAATACAGTTTCTGTGTGATTATTTTGGGGCTAATTGGCCAGGAACAAACAAGTGGCCTCCTATTAGATTTCTGATCAAGTTCTAACTGTCACATAAGTTTCCTCATCTTTCCTCTTTATGAAACATGCATTATGGTCATGATAGATGACTTTCAGGTAACAGAGGTGGCCAACAAGCCCTAAGACCTGGATCTGATCTGGTGGCCTCTACATGGAAAGAGAGAATCATTTCCAATTAGTCGCCAACAGACCTCCATGGCGATTCTGTTTTATGTTCCTGCTGTTCTCAAATGAGAATATATTTTTTTTTAAAAAATAACAAACTAGTTAAATTGCACATTGCTTTCAGTACCTGTCTTCATTTAACCCTTGTCAGGGCACCAAAATGAATAGAATTATTTCTGCTATTTCCTACTGCTGTCTTGGGTTATGAGTTAAATTTTGCCTCTACATGTTCTGTTAATCAAACATAAAATGATTAAAATCTAAAAGAAAAGAAAGTCTGGTATTCTTTCATTTATTTATTTATTTTCATCTTTTAAAGTTATTTAAATTAGAATTCAAATAAATGGGTTCAGTCAAGCAATTTCATACATATATTTCATTATACCTTAATCTAATTTGTCCTTCTTTTCCTCTACTCTAACATATTCTCTTAACCCATCTCAACTGGTTCCCCTATTTCCCCCAGCTAACCCCATTTCTTTTAATGCTTGCATATCACAATGTCCTGTTACCTTCACTTTCTTCTCTCATAGGACTCTCCCTTTCCTCTCATGATTCCATTTCTAGTTTCATTACACACACACACACACACACACACACACACAAATGTGCACATATAACTCTGAAACCTAGGTCCTGCTTATGAAATAAAAATGTGGCATTGGTCTTTCCACCTTACATAACAACTACCAATTCTGTATATTGCCATGCAAATGTCAGTATTTAATTTTCATTTGTGGCAGAATAATACACAATTCCGTTGTATAAATGCACTATAATTTCTTTTCCCTCTATTATTGAGAGCAGACATTCTTCACATAATATAGTTTGATTAATGCTTCTCCTACTCATTCCACTCACCTCCACCTACTCAACCTTACTGAGCCACAGCTTTGTTTTCTCCCCTTAGAAAACAAACAGGATCTAGGGATAACAATAAAATAAGATAAATAAAAAACAAAAAAGTCAGTATGACAAAACAACCAAACAAGAAAAAGAGCCAAAGAATGAAAGCACAAGACATGCCTGTAGATGCAAAGACACATACTTCCACATCTTCAGGAATCTTATACAAACACAAACTTGGAATTCAAAGTATATAATCAAAGAACCTACAAAGTGGAAACAAAAATAAAAACAGCAACCACAACAAAGTCAAACAAACAACAGAAACCCACCCTGACTTATTGTTACAAGACAAAGGAACTCTAAAAATGTCACTGAATTTGTGTTATGTTGACAATCTATTGTTAGTCATGGAGTCTACACTTAAGAAGTTTTCCCTGAAAAGACTCCATTGGAGAAAACATTTTTTTTTTTAATTTTCAAGTGGTTACCAACATAGCTTCTGGGTTATGGATGGGAGTGGGTGTATAATTCTTGAAGTTCTAGGGCAACATCTAATGCAGAATTGTACAGGCCTGTGCATGCTATCTATGTCTCTATGAGTTGATATGTATAGTAGTCTTGTGTTTTGAAGCTTTGATGATAACTCTAGGAGTTCTTAGATCTTCCACAAGTATTGTAGCTATTCCAATTTATGATTTTTAGTCTGTTGGGCTGTTTTTTGAAAATTAGGATTGACTTTTAATTGCTAAATCATTTGAATTCTTTACAATATGATATGTGCAAGTGAAGGAAATCTACAAACTTGGGGATTGCAAAAGAATTCCAGTATCATTATACATACAAATAGAAGAAAAAATTTTAAATTCATATAGAAAGTGAATTACTCAGCATGTAATGACTCAGCTACACACACACACACACACACACACACACACACACACACACATGAACTGCTGTAATGAAGTAATTCATATGAAAAGACAAAAGATCCAGTATAATTAAAGCAATTGTGATAAAAAAAAGAAATCATCATAAGTAATTTCAAAATAATATGCAGAATTAAAAGAGTATGGTATTATCCCCCAAACAGACATGCAGATAAATGAAATAGAATGGTTATCCAGATATAAAGATATACAAAGAGTCACCTGACTTTTGAAGAAGACTCCTATGATATGTACCAAATGTAAGAAAATCTCTTTAACAACTGAAGCTGGGAAATTTGGATATTCGGTATAGGAAAATAAAACTATATCATTCAATTTCACCCTGCACAAAAGTCATCAAAAAGAGAACTTCCAAAGGGGAACAAGTGTTCAATCGTATGACCCTAAATTTGTCATTCTTATTCAGATCACCAGACGTCTCTTCCATATACCCTTAGTTTGATTTGACCCTCCCCACACTACAAACTTTTCCCATCCTCCTTCTCTCAATCTCATTTGAACTTGTCGACCTTAAATAGCCCCACACCTGTATTTTCATGTTGCATGTGCTTGGCTATTCTCTACCTATTAAAGTTTATTTCTTTCCAAACTGTCATGTAAGGACTGTAAACCTAGTCAAAGACCCTTGAGGGCAAAAATCACAGGCTCTAAATGTAGAATTTATTGCTGATGTTTTGTAAAATGCACATGTAGCAAATCTTTTGAATTTTATGTTTATACCTATATACTGATGTTGCTCTCAGCTTTAGTCTGACATATGCCAGTTTGTTGGTGGTGATAGTTAACCAAGAGACTGATTGAAATGTGGGTTTATCAAGTGGATAAAATTGTCAACTTTATGTTGAAAATAGATTTTTTTTATGTAATATATCTTAAGTACAATTTCTGTTTCCTCTTTTCCTCACAGTTCGTTCCCAAGTCCCTTCCTATTAGAGGCAATCCCTTTCTGTGTCTTCTTAGAAAACAAACAGGAACCTAAGAAAAAATGTAATAGATATAACTAAATGGACAAATTCAAATCAGAATAATAAAAGTAAGTAACAAATAAGAGGGACAGAACTCAAGAAAGGCATAAAAATCATATATGCATAGAGATCCACTTGTCATCTGCACACACTTAGGAAGCCCATAAAAACACAAAACCAGAAGTTATAATACATATGAAATGCAATATATAAACAATTTAAAAGAAAAGAAAACTTTTAATAAATGTTTGATCAGAGCTTTATGATAACGTCACAGGACAATCTAACACCAGTTTGATTAAAAGGGGGTATTTTATTGGAGGGAATAAAACTTACAGATCAATTTCCCAAACCACAATCCTCTGCTTGCAAACAGGAAACCTAGTCTAGTAGTCAGCACGGAAGCCGGAAGCAAGAGAGAGCGGAGAGCTTCTGCGGCTTTTTTTAAAATGAAAACCACGCCCTAGTGGGCTGGTATCTTAAAAGCCATTGGCTGAAGGCAAGAGTGTGTAAGCTCCCACAGCACCTCCCCCTTTTGTTTTAAACCTACTACAAAACTATATATAGTAAAAATGGAATCTTATTCTTAACTAGCTTAATTCTTATATAATGAATAAATTGACCAAGTCATGAGAAGAAAGTAACTAACTACATTTATCTAATCTTCAACCCAATTGAAGATCTGAAAAGGGAAATAACATTACCTGAGTGATTAGGAAGTGCAA